>APFE031588038.1:0-13378 GCA_000404065.3 Pinus taeda
TAATTTTAGTCTTCCGGTTGAGCAGGTTAGTCAGTGTGGCCAGCTTGGGTCCAATCGCAATAGGCACCATTATTTATATAGAGCCTATTCTTAGTTATGACATGTGACAAGAACCTTAAAATATTAGAACCTTCCATTGCATGGTTATGGAATCATTCCGCCTTGTTTTGCATTCCCGCATTAACAATTGAAAACATCAAATCACTGTCAATCTAACCTTCATTGTGTAGTTTTTTACTGTCATTTTAGGAATATCGATGACAGGTGGGCTGATGTTTGGTGCAAGTTTGATTCCCACCAACCACACAGTTACTGCACGAACCACTATGTGTTTGGCTTAGCACTAACCAAATCCTTTGGAAAATGTAGCTTATATGTTGTCACATGAATATGACTACCGATTGTTGTATAACAGGTGTGTTGTTAACTGTTTTTAGTTTCTGGTGTATTTTGGGGCTATTGTTGGTGTGTTGGATGGTGACAAAACTATGCGGATTCCACTCCCCCCAGCCTCATGTGATGATACATTTGGCGGTCAACTGAAACAATGGATGTAATCATTGGTTAGGTCCCTTGTTGGTGGTACGCCAAAAAAAATTGGACTGCTCAATCACAACCTAATTTGTCATTTCATGGGTGCCACGTGACACAAGTTAATTATGTGACATCACCCCCTAGCATAGGTTCACAAAGCATTCTCACCTACACATGTCATTGCCTACGCGTTATAGATTTTAACCCAATATAGAAATTACATGCATACAAATTCTAAAACACAAAAAATAAACAATGTGAGAGCATAACACATAAAACAAATATAAATAGAGATTTTCCCTTGGATCCCAAAACCGGGACTACCAGCTTGATTTCTCATTATGTTCCTTTCAATGTTACAATACATATTTATACATGCCGAACCATCCAATACCATAGACCGAAAACCATCTCGTCCAAAACCATGTGCGAAAATCATGCACAAAACCATAGGAAGGTCCACCCAACAACAACACCTTTACCAGCAACACCTTTTTGTCTTATATCATATCCCTCACAAAGTGATACAAAACATCAATGTTCTTTGTCTTTGAATGATATGCAGGGTTATTTGGCAAGAAAATTGCACTTTGGTTGTCACAGTCTATCCTTGTAGCTCCCTGTACTAACCCCATCTTTGAACACAGTCTTTGTAGCCAAACGGCTTCCTTGCTTGCATGAGTGGCTATCATGTATTTTTCCTTTGTAGTTGATAATTCCACTATAGATTGTTTCTTACTCATCCCACTGACTGCACTTCTAAATAAGTTAAAAACATACCCCCTTGTATATCTTCTCCGATCCAGATCTCCAACCCAGTCTACATCAACAAAGCCATGAATATCCAACACTATGTCCAATCCTAGTCTTCCTTGGTAGCACAAACCATAATCACTAGTCCCATACAAATACTTGAAAACCCACTTCACTGCTATCTAATGCTCCTTCCCTGGTTTTGGCATAAACCTGTTCAATACTGCCACTACATGTGTAATGTCTGGTCTATTACAGACCATCGCATACATCAAGCTACTGACTCCTCTTGCATATGGAAAACGAGAGATGTCCTCTTCCTCTTCTTGTGTCTTGGGACACTGTTCAACATATAACTTTACTCCTACATGAATAGGAACCTTCATTGGTTTACTATCTTGCATATTAAACCTCTGCAATATTGTCTCGACATACCTCATCTGGTTTAACCAGAGCTTCCTCCTTACCCGATCTCTTTTAATTTCCATGCCCAAAATATAATTTGCAGCACCAAGATCTTTCATATCGAATTTGGAGGACAAATGGGTCTTCAAATCCTGGATAATTTCTTTGTCATTTCCAACCAGCAACATATCATCCACATACAAAACTAGATAAATAACATGGTCAACAATTAAGTTAAAATACACACAGTGATCTGCTTTGCTTCTGGTAAAGCCAAGTCCCTGTATAAATGTATCAAATTTCTGATACCACATCCTTGGTGACTGTTTTAACCCATACAAAGACTTCTTTAACTTCCATACCAGTTCTTTCTTACCCTTCACCACAAATCCTTCAGGTTGCTTCATGTAGATGTCCTCTTCTAGATCCCTGTGAAGAAATGTTGTCTTCACATCCATTTGTTCTACCTCAAAATCCAAAGAAGCAACAACAAATAAAAGTAATATAATAGAAGTTACCTTAGCAATATGAGAAAAAATATCACCAAAATCAATTCCTGACACCTGGGAAAAACCTTTTTCTACCAACTGAGCTTCGTATTTCTCCACCTTTCCTTCTACATTTGTCTTCTTCTTGAACACTCATTGGATGCTAATGGGTTTTCTTCCAGCTGGCAACTCCACCAGATCCCAAGCCTCATTTTTGTGCAAAGATGCCATTTCATCAATAATGGCCTCTTTCCAGAGCTTTCCATCCTCTGAATCTACTACTTCCTTCACATTTATGGGATCATCATTAGTAATATATAAAGCAAAATTGGAATAGAAAGCAGATGGACTATAACTCTCTAGCTGCCTTCTTTCTCGAATTGATCTTCTCACACCTGGAGTTTATGGCTCTTCATCTTCTGATTCCTGCTTTGTTGTAGAGTCTGATTCTTCCTCCTTTAGCTCAAACACTGAGTCTCCATCTTTCATCCTCAGGTTATACAACTTTTTCCACAGGAACAGTTTAGGTGTTTATTAAAGGAATTTACTAAAGTGTTATAAACCATAAAACCTAATCCCTATTCACTAAACCCTAAGAATTTTTAAATATTTTTAACCCGAAACCCTAAAAACTAAACGCTAAGAATTATGTAATATTATAATATAAAACCCTTCAAGAGAAATAAAATTACCTTGCAAATTCCCCTAGTCTCCACATAAATGAGGAACACACTCCAACACAATTTACTCCTTCTCTATATCCAATGACAAGTGTTAGCGTAGAATGAGAGCAATATATTTTTTTTTACTACATACAAGAAGTTTTAGCATAATGAGTGAGTTACGTTAGACTAACAGATTTAGTATCAAAACATGGAATTGAAATTGAGATAGAGCACATAAAAGAACCCATACAAGGAATTACAGCGAGTAGCAGAGAATTAAAGCCAACACAACTTACAAAGTTGCAGAGTGGTGCCATGGCTATGTGAACCAAGCGAAAGGAGGGAAACGAGGTTGTAAATTGAGGTTAGGTGTTTTGAATAACCTTACAAAACCCACAATTTGATCGAAACTTTCACTCTAGGTTATTAAGGGAATTATGATTTTCCTCAAATCATGTGAATATGATGTGGAGTGGGTATCATGGTATTAAACAATAGCACCAAATCTAACCTATTTCCAATCCATTAATATGAAAGGATGAAATTTTAAAACTAGAATGAATATTTAATTTGGTATATGGCAAATATTGCATGGTAAGGCTTGAAATCAATTACAGGGAACAAAAACATAAATTAAGTTGTGTTATACAAGGAAATCATGTAGCTAAATTATAATCATATTAAATGAAATTGATATTCTTTGCAACAAACAATGCTAATGGATAGTAATGTGATACATTCAAAAAATAACCATACATAGAAAAATATTGAATTCATCAGTTGTCAATCTTAAGAATTCAAAACATATTCCTTGTAATGTAATGAAAATTAATAGCATATACTAGTAGTATACAACATGGAAATAGGGTAGAGAAAGAAATATACAATACTACTATTCCAGATTCATGCTCAATTTTGGTAGTTTTAAAGAAAAATGATTTCTTTTTGTATGAGATGGACCTATGTTACACTTATCTTACCCTAGCCTAGCCTATCATAGTCTACTTTCACTTAACTAAAACTATTCTAGTGTAGCCTAGGCAAGTCTAGCCTACACTATCCTATCTTAGTTTACTCTAGCCTAGCCTATTCAACCGTAGCCTAACATAATCTAGCATAATTGGGCCTAGCCTACTCTCACATGACTTAGCACACTCTAGCCTATCCTAGCCTAGACAAGCCTAGATTGCACTAGCTTGGCCTACCCTAATCTATCCTAGCCTCACCTATCCTATCATCACCTATCCTAGCCTCACATATCCTCGGTTATCATGGCCTACTTTACTCTAGACTAGCCTATTGTAACCTATTGTACCCTAGCTTACCTTAGCCTACCCTACAATACACTAGCCCTAGCATAGCCTAATTTATCCTAGCCTAACCTAGCCTACTCTATCCTACCCTAGCCTACAGTAGCCTAGTCTAGCCTAGCCTAGCTTAAACTAGCCTAGTCTAGCCTAGCCTAGAGTACACTACTCTGTTCTAGCCTTGGGTAGCCTACACTAGCCTAGTCTAGCATAACCTATCCTACTCTTGTGTGGCTAGCCTACAGTAGCTTAGTCTAGTCTAACCTAGCTAGATTACATTAGCATAGCCTAACCTACTTTACTCTAGCCTATGTAGCCTAGCCTTGCCTAGCATTTCCTAAGATAACCTTGGCTAGCCTAGCCTAGCTTAGCCTACTCTAACGTAGACCATTGTTAGCATATATTTTTGTAAACTAACGTACCCTACCCTAGTTTAATCTATCCTAGTCTAGCCTACACTAGCCTAGTCTAGCTTAGCCTAACTTACCCTACCCTAGTCTAGCCTAGGCTAACCTAAGTTTGCCTACTCTTATCTAGCTAGCCTACACTAGTTTAGTCTAGTCTAGCCTAGCTAGCCTACACTAGCTTAGTCTAGTCTAGCCTAGCTAGTTACTTTGGCATAGCCTAACCTACTTTACTCTAGCCTCCCTAGCCTAGCCTTGCATAGCCTAGGATAGTCTACTCTAGCCTATACCCTTTTTACCATATATTTGTCTATCCTAACCTACTCTAGCTTGGATTTCTATAGCCTAACCTAGTGTAGCCTTTCCTAGCGTAACCTAGCCTGCTTTAGCATAAGATATCCCACTCCAACATGGCATAGCCCTGCCTAGGATAGGCTACACTAGTTTAGATTACTCTAGCCTAGTCTACTATAGCCTAGCCTAGTCTAGCCTACTGTAGCCTAGCCTAGTCTAGCCTAACCTATTCTAGCCTAGGCTAGCCTAGCTTTTCCTAGTCTACTAGGGCCTAACCTATCCTACTCTATCTTGATGTAATCTAGACTAGCCTAGCCTATCCTATCCTACTCTAGCATATCCTAGCATACTATAGTCTACTCTAGCCTAGGCTAACCCACTCTAGCCTATCCTACACTACGATAACCTAAAGGAGCCTACTTCACTCTAACCTACAGTACTCTAGCCTAGCCTAGCCTCGGCTAGCCTACTATATCCCACCATACCTTAGTATAACCTAGTCTATCCTACTCTACTCTAACTTACCCTACTCAATATGTTCTTACTTGTCCTAGCCTATCCTATCCTATAGTAGCCTACTTTAGCCTAGCCTAGTCTAACCCACATTATCCTATTCTATCGTAGACTAGCCTAAACAACATGATCCTATTTTAGCTTAGCCTTCCATACCTTTCCCTAGCCCAACCCAATGCAGCTTAGCCCATCTCCACCAAGCCTAACATATCCTAACTTAGCCTAGTCTATCCTACTAGCGTAGCTTAACCTACTCTACCCTATCCTAGCCTATCCTAACCTAACCTACTCTAACATAACATAACCTACTCTAGAATATCCTAGCCTAGCCTAACCTAACTTATTCTAGCTTAGCTCAGCCTAGACTAGCCTAGCCTATCTTGGCCTAGCCTACTATATCCTGGCATTACCAAGCGTATCTTAGTCTATCCTAGCATAGCCTAGCCTAGCCTAGCCTACTCTATCCTACTCTTCCCTAAACTAGCCTACCCAATTCCAACCTACTCTAGCCTAGCTTAACCCAATCAGGCCTAGCGTGTTCTAACCTAACCTGACCTATCCTAGCCTAGCTTATCCTACTCTAGCCTACTAGCCTAAACTAACCTAGCCAGGTGTAATCAGCCTTCCCATTCTATGCTAGACTAGCATACTTTATCCAAGCCTAGCCTAGACTAGCCTAGCTTAGGCTAGCTGACTTTAGCATAGCCTAGGGTAGCCTAGCCTATGTTAGCCTAGCCTACGTTATCCTATCCTAGCCTACCCTACTCAAGAATAATTTTTCCTTTCCTAGCCTTCTCTAACGCAGGCCAACCTACTTTAGCATAAGCTAGCCTACCCTACCCTATTGGAGCCTAGCCTACTCTAGCATAGCCTAACCTAGCCTCTCCTATCCTACTGTAATCTACATTAGCGTAGCCTATCATATTCTAACCTAACTATCCTAGCCTAACCTACGCTACTCTATCCTACTTTAGCCTAGCCTAAACTATCATAGCCAACTATATCCTACCCTTGCCTAGCCTAGCCTACATTAGCCTACCCTTTCCTAGCATAGCTAAGCCTACACTGTCATAGCCTAGATATGCCTAGTCTAGCCTAGCCTACTCTTCCTTAGCCTCTACTAGTCTAGCCTATTGAGTCCTATGCTAATCTAGCCTAACATACTCTATCCTAGCCTAGCTTAGCCCATGATGGCATAGCCCAGCGTAGCCTTACATAGCCTAGACTATTCTAGCCTAGCCTAACCTAGCCAAGCCTAGCCTACTCTAGCCTAGCCTATCTTAGCCTACTCTTACCTAGCCTAGCCTATCTTAGCCTACTCTTGCCTAGCCTAGGCTACCTACTCTAGCATATCCTAGCCTAGGCTACTCTAGGCTACCTACTCTAGCATATCCTAGCCTAGGCTACTCTAGGCTACCTACTCTAGCATATCCTAGCCTAGCCTAGCCTAGCCTAGCCTCCTATAGGTTACCCTAGGCTACCCTACTCTATCCTAGCCTAGCCAAGCCTACTCTAGCCTAGCTTATCTTATCCTAGCCTGGTATATACTAACCTAGCATAGCCTAACCTACTCTAGCCTTCTCTAGCCTAGCCTACTCTACTCTAGCCTACTTTATCCTACTCTACCTTAGCCTAGTCTAGAATATCCTATCCTAACATTTTCTAACCTACTCTAGCTTCTCCTAGCCTAGCCTTTCCTACTCTATCCCATTATAGCCTTGGTTAGCCTACTCTATCCTAGCTTACTCTAACCTATACTATTCTAGCATAACCTACCTTAGCATAGCCTAGTATATCACAACATACCATAGCCTAGCCTACTCTACGTTAGCCTACTCTAGCCTACTCTAAGTTAGCCTACTCTACTCTACCTTACTCTATCCTACTCTACCCTAGCTTATCCTACTCTACCCTAGCCTAGTCTTGCCTATCCTATCCTAACCTTTTCTAACCTACTCTAGCCTTTCCTACCCTATCCTACCTTAGCTTACCTTATACTACTCTATCCTCCCTTACTCTAGCCTAGACTATTATAGCCTAACCTAATCTAGCCTAGCCTACTGTAGCCCACTCTAACCAACTATCCAACTGTAGCCTAGTCTAACATATTTTAGCCTAACCTTTCCTGGTCCACCTTAGTCTACTCTATCTTAACCTCACCCAGCCTACTCTAGCTTAGCATAGGCTAGCCTAGCCTACTCTAGCCTAGATTAACCTAGCTTAGCCTAGCCTACTCCATCCTACCTTACATTACTCTAGGCGAGCCTACTCTAGCCTCACCTAGCCTAGCCTAGCCTAACCTAGTCTACTCTATCCTACTCTAGCCTAGCCTACCTTAGTGTACTCAATCCTATCCTAGCCTAGCCTATTCTTTCTTAGCTTCACCTAGCCAACTCTAGTGTAGTCTTGCTTAGCCTACTCTATCCTTGTCTTACTTAGCCTACTCTAGCCTAGCCTAGGCTACTTTAGCCTAGCAGAGCCTATTTTATCCTACCCTAGGCTAGCCTACCATAGCCTATTGTACCCTATCCTAGACTACCCTACTCTAAGTTAGCTTAGCATAGCCTACTCTACTCTAGTTACTCTAGCTTACTTTAGGCTAGCCTAGTCTATTCTACCCTACTCTACTGTAGCCTATTGTAGTATACTCTAGGAATTTATACATACATGATGTAGTTGAGACATTAATAAAACACATATTCAATATTAATGTATAAAAATATTTACATCACTATTTGATTTTATAATATAGATTTTAATAGAAACACAATATCCCTTCATATTATATCAATTCAAACAATTTTTCATTATATTATCTGAGTTAAAAATATACCATATTGTAGAACTTAATAACATATTAATTATATAAATTTTAAAATCATTTAAAAAATAAACTGAACTAAATAACCTTAATAAAAAAATTATTTTGAAATAAATGAAAGTATATAGTATTAATAAAAAAATAAATACAAAATTTTTTTATTTAACATATATTACATCTATTAATATCTAATTTAATAATGAAAATATATAAAAGCTAACCATAATAATTATGTAAAAACAAAATCTAAGATAAAAAATTAGAAGATGTAATAAAAAATGCATTTATAAAATGTAAAAACATAACTTACATATATTATTGGACAAAGCCATAAAATCTAAACTACATTGTAGGAGAAATTTAATTTAATAATAAAATGGGCACCTATTAAAAAATGATTTTTAGAATGATAAGTTACAGAACTCATTTTAATAATTGCGATAATTGCCAAAGATACTCCAAACAATACTCACCCCAAACTAAACTAAATAAATAGAAAACCTACGTGAATAAAACAAAACTACAATGCAATTTAACTCATCAAAATAAAACAAAACTACCTTACAATTAGATTGAAAGAACATTTACTTTCCTCTTACAATGTTATTGAAACTCCACTTACTTCCAATACTAGTGGTGAAACTAAAATAAAAGTACATAATTGGATGCATAATTGACCGATTAAAAATGGAAAGAAAAATGATGTATCCTCTTTCATGGGACTTTATTACTTACATTCACCCAAAAGAATAAAATTGGAAAAGAATAGTAAAAAATTACACCCAAGCAGATAAAAAAGAAACGATAAGAAAACATGCAGTGAGAAAGAAAATCCATCTATGGAAAATCTATAGACCATCTGTTAGCTCACTGTGCATTTTCAAAAGAAGTATGGAACTAAACATGAAAAGACGTAACAAGAAGTTTGGCTCCACCAAGAGACACAGAGGGTCCGTGAACTAAAAATTAGTATGCGGCGAAAACGGAAATCTTAAAGAGAAAATTAAGCCAATGGAGTTATACTTCTGAAGGGAGGTCTTCACACAAAAGTGCAACTGAAGTGAACAATGATGAGAGGATTTTTCATTTTACAATCACGGAAAAGCAATGACCACTTTAAAGTTAACATGAATAAACTGTAGGTCCCATCAGAGAAATTGCAATATATGCCTTTGAAGTAAAAAAACCAGTAAAAATCGTTAACGACTAAACCTAGAACGCAAATATTATTTGGGTAACTAAAATAGTTAAGGATACTGATCTTTTTTTTATAGCTAGTAGATCGTTTTTTTATAGCTAGTAGATCGTGGGGCAATTAAAAGACAAACAGACAAAAATAGGCAAGGATAGAATATATATCTATTAGGCCAGTCGTGCTTGGAGCGATTACAACGAAAAAAAAGACAAAACCGGTTTTATATAAATAGTTACCTGTACAGAATGCCAATTCAAGAATCACTTCTAACTTTCACCGGCACCACAGCTCGATAGAGGGTACCTCTGGCTGGTACAATGCACTAAATAATTTCAAGGCCAACAATGTTGTCATGGCCCATAGATCCAGCAACAGTGTCGTCAGTCAGTACGAAATGATATCCGCGGCATCAACCAGAGTTTAAGTCCTCCGTCCTCTCCTCGCTTTCATCCGCGCTGCAACCTCGGTACGAGCACTGAAAATTTGAGCATTACGAGCACCTGCAGAGGCTGAGAGGCACAAGGAAAAGCCATTAACTCCATCTTTCCCGAACGCGTCCTTTCATATCATGCATCTGCTATCATAATATGCTAGCTCTCCTATTAGAAATAGGAATGGAATCTCACCTGTGCTCCCACTCCCAGCTTTTACGATGACACACCATAACACATGGAACATGAATTCAAGAACGAGAATTGGAATCTCACCTGTCCTCCCACTCCCAGCTTTTACGCTGACACACCACTGACACATTCAACAGAAATTCAAGAACGAGAATTAGAATCTCACGTGCGCTCCCACTTCCAACATGGATTCAAGAACGAGAATTGGAATCTCACGTGCCCTCCCACTTTTAGCTTTTACTCTAACACACCACTCAAACATTGAACAATAACGAAAATTTTGAAAAAATAATATTATTTTAAATATAGATTTAACATGATTTTATAGGGATCTATTTTATCTATTTTTTCATTTGTAAATTTTTTTAAGAATAGATATTGTTTAAATGTTTTGTATATTTATTTATTTATTTTTTGATTTCATAAAAGAAAATTAGGAGTAGACATTATTTAAATGTTTTGTATAGTGATTTATTTATTTTTAGATTTTTATTTTCTTGAATATGATCAAAATTTCAATTTCATGATAGACGAACATGCTTACACATACCGGGCTATAGAATGAGCATCTAGGCTCAATGAGTAAATCAGCCTAAATGGAAATCTTTTTGCTATTACAGATGTTTTTATTAATCTAAAATAAATTTTTATATCTAAGATGACGAATGTATAAATTATGAGATAAAATCATCCATGGAAATCCTTCTGCCACAGAAAATATTTTTATCAAAATAAAACATTTTTTTTTATGAATGGGAAATAACTATAAGGCATTATAATGTTATGATGTTTTTTTATTATAATATATATTTAATTTAGTAAAAAATAATTAATATTGAAATATATAAATTTTTGAAACTAATTAAATTTCATTTTTAAATAATATTAATAAAATGTTTTTAACTAAGTTCATATTAATTTGTTAAAGAAAAATTATTAAAACTTTCTTTATTTAAATTTAATTGAACTTCTTTGTTGAAAATAAATGATCCTTTGTAGTAGGGTAGTTTAATTGGTGATGGACAGGGTAGTTCAATTGCTAAAAGAATAATGAATATGTAGTAGTTAAGAAATTCCAGGTTCAAAAATCCCACAAAAATGGTAAACCATAGATTAGTAGCCCCGTGTGAAATTGAATAAACTATGAGATGGGATGTTAAAACAAACCTAAAAAGGAATAAAAACTGTTAAGTGCAAAAGTGGCCAAGGCTATGTGGGATAAATAATTAACCTCAGTTCATCAACTGACTTTCATTGGTTACAAACATTCCATATCAAACCCAAAGTCATGGAAAAAAGAGAAATGTTAAAGCATTTAATGGAGTGCATGCATCCTATGGTAAAAGATATACATGAGCAATAAAAGATATACATCAACCTACTTTTCTCTAGTCATATATGCCTCAATCGATATATATGGTTTCTTACCACGGATACATTCAACAACCGTTTCAAAGAGAAATCCCCAATCAGCCAAAAGTTTTCAAGAGATGTAAGTCTCCTCTTCAACAACTATTTCAGAGCTCGATGCAACCTTGTCCAGTAATTTTTGGGAATTTTCTCATCATATTTTAGAACACTTATGATATTTACAGGTTGCTTTATTGGAATACTTGCAACATTAATGCATAACTGTGTGATGGCATTGGATGGATGGAGTGGGTGTTTTTTAAACGATCATAATCTCAGCATTGTCTCATCATTTTCAAGAACATTTTTTGCATTTACACGTTACTTTATTACTTTATTTGTGATAGTAATGGAGGGACGGAGTGGGTGTTTCCTAAGGGAATCAGAAGGAATTGGGAAATGATATTAATCGATAATGATTTAAGCTTCTTTGAATTATTAAATTCTCTAATTATTTACAAATTTATCGACCAAATAATTTTTAATATCTAAATCAATTTTAAAATAAATTAAAATCTCAAAATAAAATTTTAAAATATAAAGAATTTTGATACCGAAAAATATCAAGTAAGAAGATTCCACTTACTAGAATTTTCGTCAAAGTAAAAATATTTCACTTATTTAACCCAATTAAAAAACACTTTTCATTATAATCATAGCCTATTTTTTAAACATAAATTAAAATCTCAAAAACCAAATTTTCAAATACAAAGAATTTTGATACAGAAAAACCCAAAGTAGGAAGATTCCACTTATTGAAATTTTAGTCCTGCAAGTACAAAGATCTCACTCATTTAAACAAAATAAAAAAGCTCTTTTTATCATAATCCTTGGCTATTTTTTAACATTTAAATCATTTTTAAAATGGGGTGAAATCCCAAGAAACCGAGATTTAAAATATATGGAATTTTGATCCTAAAAAACCAGACTACGGAGATTCCACAGCTTTCAAAAAACTTAAAAACTTAGCCTAATCTATATGACGAACATGATTGGAATTTGGATTTTTAACCTATCATACAATTTTTTTTTGATGTTTTATGTCTTTATACTTTCTATCAAGAAACGTTATGTTCAAATTTTTTCCCTTCAAAAGTGAAGTTAGCATAATAAATTAACTGGTTACCAATAAAGTGTTTATTTTTCCAAAACAATTGAAGTGTAGCGGGCATTTTTTGAAAGAATGAACTCAGTATTGTAGTCACAAGATTTAAACATTACTTTATCATGTCATTTTTTAAAAAAATGGTGGTGGGTAGCTATCTCCAGTGTTTTATATCAAATGACATAATTGCTAGTTGAGTAAGGTGGGATGACTCCTTTTCTTTGGAATGAAAATATCCATTGATCATTTATATCGAGGAACTTTTATGGATGGTGGTCATCAGTTTGTCTTCTATAACTAGTTTCTCTCTCTTCTCTCCAAAATTATGGATAATTAGGATTAGAGTTCTTTGAAATGTTTCAAAAAGAAACTTTTATTAA
This sequence comes from Pinus taeda, assembly GCA_000404065.3. NCBI lineage: Eukaryota > Viridiplantae > Streptophyta > Pinopsida > Pinales > Pinaceae > Pinus > Pinus taeda. Next base: position 12,898 of record APFE031588038.1, read on the forward strand.
TATGTTATTTTGTTTTTATTAGAGATTGCAAAAAATAGTGAATAAAAATCAAAGCCTATCATTTATTTCATTATATAACCATAATTGTAGGGCCAATGCCAACAATTTTGTTTTGTGTGTTTCAGCCATAAAAACTTAATTGAAAATCTTATTCTTTTGCATATCTAATTGAGAGTCCTAATATTTCCTTATTTATCATTATAATGTTATTTATTCCAATTGTTATATGGTATTGCATGCAACATTATAGAAAATCTACCAAAAACTAACTTATTAAACCTTTATAGTTTACTTAATTGGCCTAATGATTGAGTCCTTTAACTTTGGTAATTAATATCCTATCCCTACTGGATCTAAAGTACCCTATCACTGTCAATTCATCACCTTGAATTGTTCTTGTTGGATATCCTTAAGGTGATTTATATATGGGTAAACCTCCTTTATAGGTTAAAGACTTCTTCATCACCTTGAATTATTCTTT
>APFE031588041.1:0-52476 GCA_000404065.3 Pinus taeda
ATTAAATGGTTCAGCAACACGTCAATAGGTCCGTGGGTGATCTGGAAGGTATGGTCGTTATGGAGGTTGAATCCAAGGTTGGATCCTGTCTCCCATAACCTGCGTAGAGTGGAGGAGTTGCCATCTGGAGTGACGTATCCTTTCAGCTCACGCAGCATCGTTTGAGCTGGCTTTGTTGACCGGAGTTGGACCCTCGTTGACCGGAGGTATGCGTGGCGTTGCTGACTAAGCCAACAACACAGGAACCTTCAACACCTTCATTCCCACGTGCCCATGTGGTTCGTTTCTCAAAATGACACGTGGAACATGGAGATCAATGAAAAGGCTGCGGAATTGCTGAATGGCTGCGGAATTCCCAGACAGCTGTGGAAACTCTGTGCATATGTCAAAAATCTAGACAAACAGTCAAACATTTAGCAAAGTCAACCAATCATGCTTAAAGACATCAATTGTAATGATCTTGGTAAGTTTATGAGGAAAATAGGGCAAAAGAGAGGGATAAGTGAGGAAAAGCTGTAGGTAATGATGGATAAATAGGTGCAAGTTAGAGGCTCTACACTAGCCATTCCAATCGAAAGCAGACCTAATTCGGGTCTGCAATCGGGTTAGTTCCCCTTGTTGGCATAGCGAAAATTCATAGCGTCAACAAATTGGCACTAGAAGGAGGGCCTGAACTGCCATCCACAAATTTTTATGATTTCATCTATAAATGTCACGCATGGATACGAAAATATTATTGCATGGATTGTAAAGGTCGAAAAGATCCTTCCTCCCATTTGTGAAAGCCTCATTTTGAAGAAACAGAGATCCCTCTAAGTCTTGTGCTTGGGTCACCCAAAGAAGAGACACTATGGGAGTACCCTGTCACTCAGGAACAACCAGTTAGAGTACTTACTTGGGCTTACACTCGTTCCCTCTTTGAGCTCCCCATCTTTCACTCTTTACCTCTGACAAGTAAAAGAAATCCAAGGATCTATTCCATAAATGAAGAGACATCTGCAGCCTCGTCTCTTGAAGATATTGCGCTAGAGTCCTTGCAAAGTATCGACACTCCTTGCAAAGAAATTACTGAGGATCCACTCTCTGAAGGTGATCCTTGGCCTGATTTGGGAAATCCTAATAAAGAACACGTCGAAGAAACCTTCAACCAGAACATCCCTATCCACAATATGGCTAACGTTCCTCTCCCAGGTGGGAATCAGCTTCAACCGGGTAGGAACCAACTCCCACCTCTTCTGGGAGCACTCCCTCCCTAGCTCGCTCAGGATGCCGTAGTGGTACCGGGGCAGCAGCATCCCTTACCCAAGAATGTAGAAAGAGTATTGCCTAAATTTGACCCTGAGTGGGGAGACACTGCTGATAACCATATTCACTCTATCTTCCTGGCCGTGCACATGTTGGGGGTAGCTGATGAAGATTTAGTATGTCGCTTATTCCATTTTACTCTGATTGGTGCAACCTCCACATGGTACTTTAATTTGAGAATAGGATCGATCACCTCATGGGTTGCCTTTCAAGAGGCCTTTTTAGACAAGTTCGGCAATGACAAAACACCTGCGGCCTTAGTTCTAGAACTATCCCATTTGAGAATGGAAACCAAAGAAAAGGTCAAGGATTTTAACATCCGGTTTAACACTTTGTTCAACAGAATCCTAGCTAACGCTAAACCTATTGAGGAGGTGCTCATGGAATTCTACATCACTACTCTTGCTGTCCCTACTACGATGTGGGTCAAAAGGAGTAACACACAAACCTTAGAGGGTGCTACCGATGAAGCAGTAAAATTCAAGAATGAAATGATCAGTCTCACAACATGTCATCATACAATCAAAGGAAAGAAAGCCTCTCAATCATCCAAGAAGAATAATGGGAGTGATAACAAAGGGGCTGAAATCAAAGAAAAGGATACCACAGATGTGGAAGGTTTGCATCGGATCATTAAGAAATTGACAAACACAATCATCGATATGAAAAGGAATTCTAGAGAGAGTACAAGTGGGAATGGAGGAGATTATAACAACAAAAAATCTTTCAAACCTTTCTATCGTAAGAAGACAAAAGGTGGTCATGTTCAACTTGCACTGCCTGCTCCACCCAATGAAGGGAATTTAAATATGGAAGAGATGGCTCTTATCAGATCACTCCTTAACAATGAAGAACCTATAGTGGAGCTGGAGCCAGAACAAGAAAATGAGGAAGAATACCAAGTAGAAGAGCCCTTGGACAAAGAATCTCAAATCAATGTACTGTGGGATTTCTATACAAATAAGAACGATGACGACGAAGGATATAGCACGTCATAAATCCACACTAGTGAAATCCACACACAGAGTAAGGGGCCACTTGCAGACGTGATGAAGCCTGTAGACCAGACTAAGAAAGATGTTCGCCCTTTGAAGGCATCCACTCCTAAAGTTCCTGTAGAGAAGGGTAGACCTAGTGGTGATTCCAAGAATACTCCAGTTGTGAATTATCCACAGAAAGATAATACATCTCTGACTGCAATGAAGGTGACTCAAAATGGTAAACTCCCACCTAATAATGGCAAAACTGGTATGTTTACTCTACCCTACCCTATTTATAACATTGATTACAACATTGTGGATGATCTTAAGAAATCTTGAGCTAATATCACATGCTTCGATTTTCTAAAATTAACGCAGCAAAGAGATCTGCTCTTGAAAGCTATGAATGAACAAAATTGCAAATCTCCCACCATTCTGAGCAGCCAAACCAAGAAGTCAGCGTCCAAACTTGTTAGTACCCCCAATAAACACCATCATCTATGGAATCCACTCTATCAAAAATAAATCGAACCCCCCAAGATGTCAGTGTGGCCATGATAGGAAGGAAATAAAAATCCATGACTCCACCTTTCCTTATCACATTTGAGATCTTCAACATGAATGTACACAATTGCTTGGTAGATTCCAATGCCTCGTCCACTGTTATGCCTTACGCTATTGCTAAAATACTTCACGCAGTACCCGAGAAAACTGGAACTCAAATTATGCAATTGGACAGAACGAATGTGAAAGCAATTGGGGAATTGAAATATGTGCTGGTTCGGATGGCTACCAAACCACAATACACACAAGTCATTGACATAGTGGTAGTCGACATACCCGAGGCTTATGGAATGCTTCTTAGTAGGGACTGGTCAACAAAGCTGAATGAATATTTCTCAACTGATTGGTCCCATCTCTTGCTACCTCAAAAGGGAAAAGGTGATATGCTGAGGGTTGACCGAGAAAGATACATGAAGTATGTGGTGACGAAACTAAATGGCCCCAATGAACCTGTATGTTTGCCAACTCTATCCTTGGGAATTATAGTTTTGACATTTTTGCCATCGAAACCTGTTTCGAAGAATTCCATGCAGAGACAGTTGAAGAAACTGTGACAAACACACTGTTGGAAGCTCTCCCCTACAATTCAACTGATGAATTACCCTGTATTATAATAGATGATAGGACTAATTTCATAGAAAGCAGTTCAATTGATGTAACATTAGATTCTAGATTTTGGACACTCTATTTTGATGGCTCTAACTTCCTTGAAGGTGCAGGTGTTGGGAGAATTCTCTTTGACCCACAAGGGAACCAAAATCTGATGGCCAGCCGGTTGGAGTTCACGTGCATCAACAACACGCCAGAATATGAAGGCTTGCTGCAGGGCCTGAAGAAAGCTATTGATATGAAGGTGAAAAATCTTAAAGTTTTTGGTGACTCACAGATAATTGTCGACCAGGTAAGGAAAAAGATACATTGCAATTCGCCACACGCGGTAAGATACCAACATGAGGTATGGAGCTTAATTGACAATTTTGATTCTTTTAATATCACATACATACCTCGAGGGAAAAACCGAGATGCCGATCTAATGGCTAGTGTGGCTTCAAAACTTTTTCCTGATCTTATATTAAACAAGAATAAATATTATGGTGAATTGATTTTCACACCATCCGTGCTTGATAACATCTCAAATTGGCAAGTGTTCAAAGATGACGAGAAAATCCTTGAGTTCCTGCACTGTGAGAAGACATTCAAAAATGCAGTCATTGATGAAAAAGAGCATGACAGGCTTATGAATGAAAGGGAAGATGAGGAAAAAGATCAGTCCAATATAATTCCCAAGCCAGTTATCAAGATGGAGCACTTGTATGACCTGCATGATACATTCAAGAAGTCGAACAACTACAAAACCCATAGCTCATCCATGAAATATGAATCAGTCAACCTTGGAACCAAAGAAAACCCAAAAATTGTTAATTTGGGCTTAGGATGCTCTCCACAAGAAAGGGCTGCGTTTGTTAAGATGTTTAAAGAATACAAGGATGTCTTTGCATGGACATATGGCGACTTAAAAACCTTTGATACCAGTGTTATGCAGCATGTGATTCCATTGGAGAAGGATGTTAGGCCATACCAACAAAATCTTCACAAGATACATCCAAGCCTGGAACCGTTGGTGAAGAAAGAATTAAACAAAATGCTGGACACCAAAATCATTTTTCCTATCAGGCACACCCGTTGAGTAGCCAATCTCGTGCCAGTACGAAAGAAAAATGGAGACATCAGGTTATGTATCGATTTCAAAAACCTGAACAAAGCATCGCAGAAAGATAACTATCCTGTCCCTTCTATGGAACACATTCTTCAGCGCGTTTCTGGGTCTGAAATGTTGTCCCTATTGGATGGTTTTTCAGGATATAATCAAGTGTTGGTGGTGAATGGAGATCAGCTCAGACAACCTTCAACACGAAATGGGGCACTTACACATATCCTAAAATGCCTTTTGGACTTATTAATGCGGGCACCACGTTCCAAAGAGCTATGGACATAGATTTTTGAGGATTGATTAACAGATCAATAGTAGTGTACATGGATGACATTACTGTGTATTCATATCACAAAAGGGATCATATCTATCACCTGAAACAAATTTTCGAAAGATGCTGAAGGTATGGAATATCGTTGAATCCCAAGAAGAGCGTTTCCGCAGTTACAGAAGGGAAACTACTGGGTCACATCCTCTCTAAATAAGGGATTGTTATCGATCCTGAAAGAATAGAGACCATCATGAGAATACAACCCCTTGCAAATAAAAGGGCAATGCAATATTTTTTCGGGAATATTAATTTCGTTAGGAAATTTGTCTTAGGTTTCGCAAAAATAGTGTGTCCCATGCAGCTAATGATAAGGAAAGACATTGTGTATAGGTGGAACGATGAAGCTAAGAAATCATTTCAGTGGATTAAGGAGGCCATTGCAGAAGCTCCTGCGCTAGTCAGCCCCAATTTTGACAAGGAATTCTTCTTGTACACTTTCGCTTCTGATGTTTCATATGCCACAATCCTCACTCAAAAAAATGATGATGGCAATGAAGTCCCTATTTCTTATATGAGCTCTAATCTTCAGGGGGCCAAACTGAACTACCCAAACGTGGAGAAACAAGGATTTGTGTTTTTTAAAGCCCTAAAACACTTCCACCCTTATTTTTTAAAGGCCAGGACTAAAGTAATTGTTCCCCATCTTGCTGTAAGAACCCTCTTCGTGCAGAAAGAAATGGGTGAACGGAGAGGGAATTGGATAACCACACTTCAAGAATTCGATCTCGAGATTAAGCCGGCTAAGATAGTCCGAGGGCAGGGATTATGTAGGCTAGCGGCAGAAGCCTTAGTGGATAAAGAAGGGGCATCCAAAGAACCAGAAGCATAGAGCATGAAAAATGCACAAGTAGAATTCGGGGAGGATCCCCTAAGGGTTAATGAGACGCTGATGTGTGAGCGCGAAACGTTGGAAGCCCTTTTGGATCCTGAGTCGTGGTATTACGACATATGCTTTTATCTCACATGGGGATCATGTCCTGAACACATGCATGCATCATAAAGGAGAGCACTCAGATTGAAATCTAATCAAAATCACATGGCCAATGACACATTATACAGAAAAAATTATGATGGAATTTGGCTGAGGTGTTTGGAAAAGGATGATGCCAATCATGTTTTGAAAGAAATGCATGACGACCCAACAGGTGGTCACTTTGGTGGAGAGACCACTACTCACAAAATATTAAGAGCTGGATATTATTGGCCCACAGTGTTTAGAGACTCGCATGCCTACACTTGGAAATGCAAGGTATGTCAAGCTGTCGCAGGACGAGAAAGAAAGCCAGCCGTTCCCCTCAGGCCCGTTATGATCTATCACCCGTTCCAGCAATGGGGCCTAGATGTCATAGGTGATATCACTTTGAAATCCTCACAACAGCATAAGTATATACTCACGGCGACCGACTACTTCACCAGATGGACCGAAGTCATCCCGCTTCGGAAGGTAAACGAAGGCAATGTAATATAATTTATTGAGAAATTTATTATCAGCAGGTTTGGCATCCCTGACGCTCTCATATTTGACAGTGCTTCTTACTTTTCATCACTCAAATTGACTAAATTTGCTATCGATAAATCAATTCACATAAGGTATGGATCAAACTATTACCCCCAAGAAATGGAGTTGCAGAATCCTCAAATAAAAACCTCATCCGCATAATCCATAAATCTGTCACCGAAAACAATAGGAATTGGCACAATGCTTTGACAAATGCCCTTTGGGACGATAGGGTCACTCCCCATACTTCCTCGTCTATGGATAGGAAGCCATCTTGCCTCCTAACATTACCCTTGCCTCTTTACAGCTCTCCCAAGCTTTGAGAGGGACTCTTCCAACCTTACTTCAAAAAAGGATCAACCAATTGGCTAGGTTGGAGGAATTGAGAGATAAAGCTAGAAATAAATTTAGAAATCACCAAATGATTGTAAAGAGATGGTTTGACCGTCATATGGCAGGAGATAAAGATTACCAAGTAGGAGAGCTAGTCTTGAAATGGGACAAGCTGAATGAGCCAAAAGGTAAGCACACGAAATTCCAACACTTATGGCTGGGCCCATTCCAAGTTGAGGAGAAAATTGGTCAGGGAACTTACAAATTGAAAACTTTACAGGGAGAAACTGAAAAAATCCCTGTTAATGGCCAACATCTTAAGAGATACTTCTAGTAGCCACCACATGGTGGTTACCTCCTGAGTAGGTTAGGATTCATTTTATTTTTTGTGTTAGCTTAGTTATATTTTTGTCCCTTCCGTTCTTGTGCTTTTTTTCACAAAGTTAATTTTCCTTCTGTTTTGAATTCCAGTCCTTTTCAGCCAACTGATTTTGGTCCTCCGGTCTCATTTTCACCTTTCATAACTCTCTTCAGATTGCCCTCATTCTCCTCCAAATCAAACAAACTTTCAATAAGCCTATGAGAACTAAAAAACTAGCGATGGAATTTAAATCGAAGCCACACATTAGCATCTGTTGGGAACTAGGAAGGATCTGTTGATAACCTAGATGCCTGGAGCATGTAGGGGCATCTTTATAAAATGAAAAAATGTGTAACCACAGCTGGACTGGCATGGTCGAACGTTGCATTTTCAAAATCCCACTCAGACCTAGCCTATACTTGCCTGTAATGTTTGCAAATATTCTCCATTGGTCCCGTCCACCACACTAAATTTTCCAATACCTGTCATCTACAAGTAAACCTCCTTTCATGGGATAAGCTCACTGTCATATATCCTATGGCAAATCTAATCGTGCTCTAATCTTTGTGCCTGAAACTGGAAGGACTTACTTAAAAGAAAATGAAATGTTGAGTCCTTGTGCCAATTAGGAAGGACAGGTTGTTTGGGAAGCCGATTAGAGTAGGGATTGTTGCTAGACTCAGAGTACCGACTGACACAACAAACCCAACCTTGCTTAAGCGGCTTAAAAATATGGCATGATCCATGACTGTGCCCCATTCAATCACATGAAAGTAGCACTAAAATTCTTACATAAAGTGTAGATAAATATATCTACATCAAGATTGATGAGCAATAAAGAGCTGAGGTACACACCTAAACAGGTATTGGCAGACTGGTGATGGACCCGAAAGGATTTTTGAAAGTAGAAAACAGGTAAAGGAAGGTCAATAAATTCCATAATGGAGAATTCCTGTCAAAACCCTATCAGTAAGTTGAAGCTATTTGTCTTTATCCCACCTGAAGTAATTAATGTTGAAGTGGAACACATGCCTGTCCATCTACACAGTTTGAATTTCAAGTTTATCTTAACACCCTGATGTTCTATTGATCCAAGGTTTATTTGGAAACAGAGATAACTGGTTCGCCTAGCGGTTCGGCATTTGTTGTGGCCACAACCACCACCCTATTAAAACCTGCTCTGGCAGCAAATTTGAATGGGTCCCCTAGAAGTTTTCTCTTTCATTTCCCTGAATGATTACTCTTCGAAGGATCTATTTCTATCCCAGGGGTTTCAACTCTATGTCGAGTCAATCTTCAATTCTTAATGGTTAAGGCCCCCTAATAAATCTCTGTCGCGTGATTCATCTATAACCTTTTCCAGCCCTTCATTCATATCATTCATCAGGACTTTTCAACCCTCAAATCCTCCCATTGCGTCCTTATTTCTATATTAATGCCTTGATAATAGAAATACTATACAACATGTACGTAAATCTTACCTTTTTCGCTTTGCCTCGGTCTTCACACATTTTGCATGCTTTTATCACTTATCGCAAATCGCAATCGCACCTTGCCAAGACCCAAAGCTCAAGTTTCAATTTTCCGCGAATGGCGGACCTACTGGCATTATTAACCATAACACATATTTATTTCGGGACTGGAGCCCATCGCATATGGCAATTGATAGATTCCAAGGCTTGTATATAAGGCGCACTGCGATCTACTGGACTTGCCGAGATCATTAACCACAACATATATATTTTTCGGGTTCGCTCCCCAATTGAAAATTGCAATCGGCAGAACCCGAAGCCCATACACAAGGCCTTCCACAATATGGCGGACCTACCAATATTATTAAGCGCAACATATACATTTTTGGGTCCGGAGCCCATCGCAAGTCGCAATCGATGGAGAGAGGGCTTATATATAAAACGCGATGCGATATGGCAGACCTGCCAACATTGTTAACTGTGGCACATATATATTTCAGGTCCGGCCTATCGCAAAGCGCAATCGGCAGAGCCCAAGGCTTAAACACAAGGCGTGATGCGATTAGTGGACCCGACGATGATTATAGATCTGGGGGTATATTATTTGAAGTCTGGCCTTATGTTTCGGCTGTGAGTTTTCCCGTGTTTTCCCATGTATTTCGATAAAATGGTGTGGTCTGGGTTTTCAAAGGAAAATCCCGTGGAGTGAATGGCCTGCTTGTGAAGCATTGTCAAAGCAGTCCTTGAGTAAAAATGCATATTGTGGGCAATGAGAATACATGTCACAACAGGATTGGTGGTTTGATAATTATAGTTGCTCTGCATTGCAAGATTAAATAGGAACTGTGGCTGAATACAAGGTGTGTTTGTGAGCATGATTTTCATAGTTCTCATAATCATAGCTAATATGAATTATTTCTGCAGGCTAGTTCGAGTGGACCCGGTAGCGGATAAAGGCGATTCATATCAAGATGACACCTCTGCATCACTGGTGTCGAGATTGAAAAGATATATTTTGCAGAAAAGGATATGAAAAACCATAGTGCATAATGAAGGCATGCGCCATGTTAAGAGGAGGCATAGCACTGATACATCAAGATGTTATTACCTCTAAACACACCTTCAATCATGCCAGATGTGGGATGATGGGCACAGTGTCTTTAGTTTCCTTCAGGAAATGATAGGGAGTAACGTCCGCTCAATATAGGTGCGAAGGGATGACATGTAGTCATCCTCTGTTAATCAACGTCTATTCGTTTCCACAGGGAATGGAGCGCTCCAGCAAATATGCCCTCTACGTATCAACGGTTACACCGACTGTTCTACGATTGTATATTATGATTTGTATATTGAAAAGAGAAAGGAGGTGAAAGTTTAAGGGAAGATGGAGGGTCAGTTCCTTCAGCATAAATATTACCTCTAGAGATGAAGGAGGGAATTTTTTTTCTTTTTGGGCAAAACAACTTTGGATTTATTGTGAATAAACAAGATTGTTTGGTCGAGAAAGGGCCTTTTTTTTTGTCAGATCTATTTTCCTTTCTTTCATGTGTTTAGAATCAGACTGTTGCCACTGGCATAAATATAAATATGTTTTTTTTTTGTCCATATTGATAACAGATAGTTCGGGACTAGTCTTGGTCATTCAAATATGATTTGTTACCATGGTTAATTCATGAAAGGTTGCTGATTCGAAACCTTGTTAAACATCAGTTGCAAGTGTTATTTGTATGGAAAGGAATATGTATTCCTGTATAAGTAGTCAGATTTCAATAAAGATTTGATACAACCTTGTTCATCTGTGAACTAATAATTGATTCATTTGGACTTGGAATCTATATACGATGTTTAATCTCTTTTGTTATGCTCCTGCAGGATAGATTAGAATAGCTAGGATTAGCATAAGTAGTTATAATTAGTGTAGATAAGATTTGATACTTATAGGTTAGTTGTTTCTCTTTGTTGTTTTAATTGAAGTCTTCCTCCAAGAAGCAATATTTGAACACCTATAATAGTTTACGGGATCCTTTAAAACCCGTCGTAACTAGCCATTCCAATCGAAAGCAGACCTAATTGGGGTCTGCAATCAGGTTAGTTCCCCTTGTTGGCATAGCAAAAATTCACAGCATCAACAGGATCGAAGGCCTATTTATTGTTGATAAACAATGGAAAACCCTTAACATCCCAAAACATAACCTTAGAAGATGAAATGCCAAATTGTGGGCCCCGTTTTGGGTAAGTTGGTACATCAAGTTCCCAGGGTCGTAACTTTGGCACCCGATCTTCATTTGATGCATATAATAGCTTGTTAGAAAGATCTATCTGAGAAATACAAATTTGGGAAGAGCAACATCGATTCATAGACCCATGTTGCTCCCAGATTTCCCCAAAAATGTAGTTTAGGGCCTCAAAACAACTCTAGAAGTTTAGGACCTGAAAACTTGCTAAAAATAGTAAACTGTGCTACAAATACGGAAATTGAAAAACTGAAAGAGGCAGTTGTGGGGGTCCAAGTGGGATAGGTGGGTAGCCACCAACATCCACCTACATCAATCCTCCCCCCTTAGGAAGCAATGGTCCGCATTGCGTTGAGTTCCTCCATCTGCTAAACTTGGTCCCTAGTGAGTTGTTCTGCAATCTCAGATGTGTCTAGTAATGGTGGGAAGCATGGTCGAGGGTGGTACACATTTAACACTCGGTGCAATCAAAGGAATGGGGGAATGCTATGCTCCAAAGCATTTTTTCCCATAGCCTTGGTACTGGTGTAAGGACCATGTCGGAGTGGTCTGAGCTTCTGATGGGCTCTTGTAAGGCGTTCTTTCTACAGATGCAACCAAACTTTGTTGCCCACATGAAGCTTGTGCGGTACCCTTGTGGGTGAGGAGAAGTTGTTCACGTGTTCTGTCATGACCGTATCCCCTTGTTGCTGCTGCTGCATGGAGGAACCCTTCACGGGGGTGATGGATGTGGTGAAGATCTTCCCCTTACTTTGGGAGTAAACCAGATAGAAAATGAATTTCCTGTTCTTGGAGATGTGCTTGCTACCTTTCTTGGCAGTGACCAAAGAGGTGGTGGTAGGTGGGGCTATGTCCGGTATCCTGTATAATGAATTACACAAAGAAATAATGACAGCACGAGGCCTTGACTCATACACAACATGTCGCCTCTACAAGTATGGCTAGCCTAATAGTACATCACAAACATCCAGAGGTGTAACATCACACAATACCTCGTCTGTGAAGGGTTTGATGCTGTAAGGAAGGTGGCACTGCTGGTGAACTCGAAGATCTCATCCTTGGTGAAGCCACCCGATATTGCACAGCTATAGGTGTGGTGTAGTCGATAGGTCCAACCGCTTCACGACCTTTGCTGAAATGAGGTTCTTTTGGCTTCCACTGTCAACAATGAATTGCAGCGGAAAACCCTTCACCCACATCTCTGAGTGGAAAAGACGTTTCCCCCCTTCTCTGGATCCTCAGGTTCATTCTTCTAGATCTTGGTAGTGGAAAAAATGGCACTGGGCTCTGCATTAATGATCTACTTCCATTTGCCATTCCCCTTGTTGGGTTCTGACTCAGGCTCAGAACATGTATCTGATTCGGAAGCCTTCAACTCGGCCACTAGCGATTGCTTGGTCCTACACTCACTTGTGTTGTGAGTGGGGCTCTTGTGGAACTCACACCACTTTCCTGTGTCCTTCTTCGGCTTCGTGGTATTGTTATTTTCGTGTAGCTTCGATGGGTTGTCTTGGGTCGCCCCGCCTTGGCTTTGTCCTTTGGTCTTCAGATTCATAGATCCAAAGTCTCACTTCTTATGTTTGAACTTTTGCTCGATTTTCAATGCGTATTGGTACGTCGTGTCGAGCGAGGAGATGTTCAGGAACCCCATCTCTTCCTGGATGTACCTGTGTAGGCAGCCGTGGTATTTGAGTACCAAATGCAGCTCAAAATACTTAATACCCAACTGTGTGTGAAGGGTATGAAAAATGTTTGTGAACTACGACACATCATGGTCTCTTCCCTACCGCAGTGTGGTCTACTTTATGTATTTGTCCTCATAGCTTTTGACAGGGTAGTACTGCTCCTTGATGGCATCCTAGAATGAATTCCAAGTGGGTGTGGCCGAAAATAGTGAGCCCGTGCTTTCATCCTTCTGCTTGCAGTACGTTTCCCACCAGTCCTTGACGTGGGGGGCTGCTTTGAGAAGAGTGAAAACAATCTTTTCCAGACTCGAAAATTCATGAAAACAAAAATACGCTGCTAGCAGATTTAACCATTTATCTATGACATCTATGTCTATCTAACCTTCGAAGATGGGTATTTCAAAATTAAATTGTACCTTAAAGGGTGTGGTATTTCTAGAGTAGCCGTTGGAAGCCGATGCGTCGCCTCTAGGTAGTGTGATGCAGGAAAGTGTTCCCTCTGCGGACAGAGGCAACCCCTGTAGCCCTAGAGTGGGTCTAGTTACAAACAAGGATAGATCAACAATAGCTTTCCTTAAATAGTTAAAGTTGGAGGCCTACCTCAAATGGTGGTCAATGGAGTTCCGTTGCGTTGCTCCAGCTTCTGCTTCCTTCTCCTCAACTAGTGATCAACTTGAAACAAAGAAAAGGAAATACAACAAAGCACGTAACCGGATACAACAATGAACTATTTACTCACAAAGTCAAGAAGTCATGAGCTATCAAGTACATTACATACAAGACATAGGAAAACATCATTGATTGCATTAATAATGAAACAAGAGTCAGCTTACAACCAAAGTCTTGACATCACAAGCCTTCTTAGAAAGAGTCCCGCCAGCATTCACTCTTTGAAGATGGATCTCCCAACATACAAGAGCTCTCTCACTCATAAGCTTTACACAAGATTAAGGGCACTTCACAACCTTCCACAAGCTATCAACAATCCCACACTTATCACTCTCACACCAACTATATAGCAAACTCACAAAACACTAACAACACTGCTCAACTAGCCAACTATCAGGAACTACCCGGAACTAGCAATGCATAGCAATGGTGAGAGTTTAAATAGAAGAAGGAGTCTCCATGAAAGGTGGAAAGGAGAGCTTATCACCAAGGAAGGTAGCACAATTGACGAAACTACCACACCAGAGAAGGAAGGGCGACATAAACAAGGCCAACAACCAGGTCTGGAGTCATCTGGAAGGCCGACTGTTGGAACAATTCACTCAATCTGGATCATCGCGAGAGAAGAACTGATCTTCAGTGCTGACATGGCAAGTGATCAGTGTAGATAGTCAGATCATCGCTGAAGAGACCACATAGCCCGCGCTGGTGCTTAAAATCGAGCCATCGCGGGAATCAGGTGTACTTCCACACCAACAACGCGAATGGACTATTCATAAGTGCCTTTCAACGCATTTATTAAGCATATAACTACGATGAGGCAGATACTTTAGGAAAATTGGGTCAATTTGTAGTTGAGGAGAGCATTAGTCTATTATGAGCATGTTTTTCTTGGACACATGACACATCGAGAAGACTGGGAGTAAGAGCGGTGATAAATTACTGTGTAACAGGTAGTCGCTGAAGGATCTGCACAAAGTTGTCCATCATCGCGTTCCTTTGTCGCTCGAGGGCTTCTTTGAGCAAGATTTTGATAGGATCTCCTGCCCCCTCATCTTTTTTTTTCATCCGCCATGGGAGGCCATCGAGATTTGCAAGGCTAGTCTTGCAAAGGTTTGCTTAGTTCAAGCTCTAACTCGTTATATCCCGACCTCGTTGGGGACATGCAAAGAAAAACATAGAAAAAGTAGACTGCTCTGATACCACTGATCCAGATTTAAACATGAATGCAACAAATTACAGAGATAACCATAAACACAGAGATGCAGCAGAAATAATACTTCATTTCATTACTATAAAATACTGAAATATGCTTACAAATAAAAATGGAAATAAACTAGCTAGGGCGATGGTAACTTTATCTCTGAGAAGAGATTTGGTGGCTACATGCCTCCGAACTGTGTTCCAATGAGGCTCGAAGGCCTATTTATTATTGATAAACAATGGAAAACCCTTAACATCCCAAATCCTAACCCTAGAAGATGAAACACCAAATTGTGGGCCCCGTTTTGGGTAAGTTGCTACATCAACTTCCCGGGGTCGTAACTTTGGCACTCGATCTTCGTTTGACATGCACAATAGCTCGTTAGAAAGATATATCCGAGAACTACAACTTTGGGAAGAGCAACATTAGTTAATTTATCCATGTTGCTCCCAGATTTCCCAAAAAATGTTGTTTAGGGCCTCAAAACGGCTTTAGAAGTTCAGGACTCGAAAAACTCCTAAAAATAGTAAACTGTGCTACAAATACAGAAACTGAAAAATTGAAAGAGACAATTGTGGGGGTCCAAGTGGGATAGGAGGGTGGCCACCAACATCCACCTGGATCATTCCACTGATCTAGATTTAAGCAGGAACACAACAAATTACAGAGATAACCATAAACCCAGAGATGCAACAGAAATAATACTTCATTTCATTACTGTAAAATACCGAAATATGCTTACAAACAGAAATAGAAATAAACTAGCTAGGGTGATGGTTACTTTATCTCTTAGAAGAGATGTGGCACCTACATGCCTCTGAATTGTGTTACAATGAGGCTCGAAGGCCTATTTATTGTTGATAAACAATGGAAAACCCTTTACATCCCAAAACCTATCCCTAGAAGATGAAATGCCAAATTGTGGGCCTCGTTTTGGGTAAGTTGGTACATCAACTTCCTGGGGTCGTAACTTTGGTAACCGATCTTCGTTTGACGCGTAAAATAGCTCGTTAGTAAGATCTATTCGAGCACTACAACTTTGGGAAGAGCAACATCGGTCCACGGACCCATGTTGCTCCAAGATTTCCCAAAAAATGTCGTTTAGGGCCTCAAAACGGCTCCAAAAGTTCAGGACTCGAAAAACTGCTAAAAATAGTAAACTGTGCTACAAATACGAAAATTGAAAAAATGAAAGAGACAGTTTTGGGGGTCCAAGTGGGATAGGTGGGTGGCCACCAACATCCACTTGGATCACACACAAGCAAGTGAGGTGAAGACGAAATTTCAATATGAATGTCTTCTTTGACCGAAGCACATTCTAGATTTGAGTTAGAGTCTTCATGGAAAATAAAAGATGACATGATGTGCTTGGCTGTTTGTCACAACATATGGAATCATGGGAGTGATGACTACCCAAGGCTGGGGATTGATCAAAAGAATTAACTGTACAAGATGTTCCATCGAGATTATCAGATTAAGTATCGTTCAAGAATGGAAGCTCATTATTTTGATACGAACAATTTTGAAATAGAGAGGGAATATTGATAGAGTCCTCAGCTTTCTACTTCTCTGCTTGTGTAATGTGACTGCCTTGCACTTGGCCACAATTTGAGCCAGCAACTTGAGAATCAAGTGAATGTGAACAACTAGCTAGTGAAGTGGATTGATCAAGCGAGTCATGGTACAAGGAGTCCTGGCTTGTAGATGATGGAGGATGGAAGAGATATATATCAGATTCGAGACTTGAGTTATGAATGGTGACATCCTCTTACAGAATGGAGGAGTGAGTCTTTGTTGTAAGCTTCCTGAGCCATTATGGAATTTCCTCCATTGAAGCGGGAGATGGATGAGAAGATGGGTTGGGGACATGTTGTGCAGATTTATTAGTTTTGCAATCACCAGAAGGGGGCACCCACATCAGGACCAAAAAAGGAGGAGGACAAGGAACAAATGGGGTGTTGGGCTTCTCCTCTGCAATCTGAGGTGCCTTATGATTTGCAAGATTTGGGGAGGAAGGGAAATTAGGAGGTTCACTATATTGAGAACTATGAACCAAGCGTTTAAACTCTTATCTCAAGAAGTCAAAGTTCACAAGTTGTTCAGGAATTTCGTAACAGAGGTGAAGGAAGAGATCAACAAAGTCCTGAACTGATTCATCAGGTTCCATACTTAAACGACATATTTTTTCACGGAAATCCTAGTGGCTATACTCATTGAATGTTTTAATCATAATTTCGGTAATCTAACCAAATGAATCGATAGAGGCAAAGGGTAAGGTGTAACACCAACATTGAGCATGACCTTTGAATGTGAGGGTGACTAATACAGTCAAGACATATTCTTACTCTATCTTGTGGCGTAGGAAAATTTTTATAACTTGGCGCACATGCACACGAAAAGATGGTTCACCCTCACCACTAAACTTTAACTTGGACAAGTCATTGATAACTTCGGTGAGGATGGTACATTCGAACTTTGTAGAAAGACATCCCGGGATTATGATGTTAGGAAGTGCCATTTTTTAATAAGATATTCAAACTAGACTCTATGGGCACAACCTGTTGTTTGGACCTCCTTCTAGCGCCATTTTGTCGATGGTGCTGGACCCACCAGCAAAGGGGATCTCCCAGATGTGAAGTCCCAACTAGATCTCACACCGTTTTGTGTAGGAGTCCCATCCAGTATGAAGGCTCGGTTGCCATATACTTAGAGATCTACCTTGGCTCTAGCTGTCAGCACATGAGAGTGTTACATTTGTATTTTAAAACAACAAGGTACGTGTGCCTGGTGAGTGTGTAATGTAACTGTGTCAAGGTTCTCTTACTATAAATGGGGAGAGTAAAGTGAGCCTCTAAGTGAGAGGTAGTAGTACCACCCAGGAAGAGACACATGCGAACCAGAAAGGGTTTGTCTAGAAACCAGTGGAATAGTCCACAGTGAATGTGGCAGTTGTTAAAACCAAAGTACAAGGGAAAACACGTACACCATTTAATAGGGTAGTCCAAATGGATGGGAAGGTTATTATAACCAGTAAACAAGATAGGTCTGTCTAATGTCCTGCGGAGTAGTCCACAAGGACAAGACACAATGATAAGCAGTACAACACATCTTCAACAATGTAAGTACTAAAACAACAAAAGTAGTTCAACTATATTAGTATAGGTTAAGAAAACATGCATAACAAATGTTTAAAGAGTAATCTTGCAAACATATACAAAACATGCGTGAAAATGTGTTGGCCTTAACAAGATTTTGAATTAAGCAAGAGCCCAAGACACATCTGTACACCATACATCACTAGCCCCAGTAGTGGGACATTGGAGCCACTCCTCGCTCCTCAAAGAACATACTACAGACTCTCAAGGCTATGTGGGAGGAGCCAAGGTGAAAAGTCCTTGCTCATAAAATGGGATGGATATATATATAGCTAGGGTGATGTTTGACCCATGTGACTCTTGGACTGCCCTCGTGACTGTGCAACTACCCATGAATTTTCAACTGACATGACTATTTGAATTTTGTGTGCGTCCATTGGACTTCACTTTACATTACATTTAGTCACAACGGATATGGCCCATAATGGTGATGTGGCTGAGACAACTCATGATACAACTTGACATGGCACTGCTGACATGTACTGGCTAACTGTGGTGTCCATGTTAATTTGTTGTGCTACCGAGTAATGGATGTACTCTTGGTGTGCTTTGTCTTCTCCTCCACATGGCATAGTGTTGCGAGGTCTTCGATGGTCTTGGTCTTGCTTGATGGTTCAATGCATGTGTTCCTTTTGCTTTTTTCTTGATATCTTTGGTACGTCCATACAGTTGCAAGCAAGTCTTCTAGCATGTGTGCTCCTTCTTCATCCCATTTGTCGTCTAACCATGATCTACCAATGTACCCGTTCCTGCAATTCACTCATGACCGGATGACATCAAATCCAAAACCTCATAGTCTAGCATGATGCAATGTTCTAGGGTTCCAGGTGACAAGGAGGGAGGACAAATCACTGAGACAACATCGAGCACATATTAGGATGGAATGAGGAACTCTGAGAGGACAACTTGCATTGTTGGGAAAAACTGTGTTGTGACAGACTGGAGACAAAATTGTGTAGTGAAGGACACCAGTGGAAAATGCAAGGTGGGACCTAGAGGGGGGCACTTCTGCGTAGTTCCGAGAGGGAAGACAAGACACAACTACAGGGGACCTGCTGGGCAGTTCTGTGCAATTTTTGAGAGAAGTGGAGAACATGCAACAGAGAGCCAGCTGGGCATGTCTTTGCAGTTTTTGAAGGAAGTGCAGAGCAAGGCAGTAGAGGACCAACTAGGAATGTCTGTGCAGTTTTGGATATTAGTGTAGAGCAAGGTAGTAGAGGGATCAGCTGAGCATGACTGCACAGTTTTGGAGAACAGTGTAGGACAGACAATAGAGGTCCAATTGGGCATGTCTACACATTTTTGAAGAACAATTTAGGAAAGGGTTGCAAGATACCTCCTAGACATGTCTGTGCAGTTTCTAAAGGCAGTGCAGAGAAAGGAAATAGAGGGCCAACTGGTCAGTTCTGCATAATTTCTGAGAATAGTGCAGAGTAAGGAAGCAGAGGACTAGTTGGGCATGTTTGTGCAGTTTTGGAGAATAGTGCAGACCCAGGTCTCAGAAAAGTGCAAGCTTTCGGCTGGCAAGAAGGAGAAATGATGACTGTGTTTGAGAAATGTGTAGTTAAATTGGTCATGGAGGAAGTTTCTGTGCAATTCTAGGAGGTAGACAGGATGCTCACCTCTGGGATTGTGCAGTGCAGTTGTCCAAGAGGAAAGCATCAAGCACTGTACAATTTTAGGTAGTAGAGCAGGGTCACTAAGGGTTGAGACTGCGCAATTCAGCTCAGTCAAGGTCCGATGGAAGAGGGTTGTCTGGTTGACCAGATTTTTAGGAAAATGGTTGTGTCGAAAGCAAGTGAACTTGTGGGGACTTGACATTGTGATCATACACTTGGCATACTTGACGACGAGACAACATAAACCACCCTGACAACAAGAAAAAACATGCCCTCGGTGAGACTGGCTTAGAGCTAAGAGCCACAAGCACGACACTTGTGATAGACCTTCAGATGACTGCGATGACATTTGCGCGATAGTGATTACAACTTTGTGTGTGAGTACGACAGATGTTCATATAGTGAAGACAACCCAAACACACTGACAAAACTTAAAACTTGACACAATAAGATCACAAGCATGACAAAGCAATCAACATGCTGAAAGACGACCGCTAGTCAAATAAGAAAAAGTTGAAAAAGACTTCACAAGAGCTCATGGTGTGAGCTCAAGTGTTTACAACCATCAAAGGAAAAACCAAGGAAGGATTCGAAATTTGGATGCAAGACAAAATTTTGGAGGGTGTTGAAGCGGCTACAACATGTTCTTGTTTAAGTTTGGATCAGTGGTATCAAAGCGGTATGCTCTTTCTTTGTTTTTTTTTGCATGTCCCCAAAGAGGTTGGGGTATAAGGGGTTAGGCATTGATCTAGTTAACCTTTGCAAGGCACACCTCACAAACCTTGATGACCTCCTATGGTAGAAAAAAAAGAAAGATGTGGGGGCAGGAGATCCTATCAAAATATTTCTCGAGGAAGCCCTCGAGCGAGAGATGAATGCAATGATGGATAACTTTTCCTAGATCCTTCAACGACTACCAATAGGCGATGCATCTTCATCCACTAGCCACTCTGGAGGATCCACTCCTTTTAAGGTACAAGTTAACTTTGACATTCCCATATTTGAGGGCCAGATAGATGCAAACATCGTAGATAAATGGTTGAATCTATTGGAAGGATATTTTTCAGTTCATGACTTTTCCAATCGGGAAAAGATTAATTTTTCACTTCTGTTGATGGTGATAGACCCGCCAACATGTCAAGGGGATCTCCCCGGTAAGAAGACCCAATTAGACCTCAGACTGTTTGGTGTAGGAATCTTAGTAGTGGGTCTTAAGGTAATGCCTTGACCACGATGTCGCACAGAGGCAATTAGGATAACTCTGCCAGTAGCAAGGGTGTGACTGTTGCAATGAGTCAAGGAAGATGTATGAGAGGTTCTAGCACAAAATGGGGAGAAAAGGGTGAAGGTGAGTTCCAGGTTGAAAGGGACCAGTCCCAACTCAACTAGGAACACACAACACAAAAGGACATACACAGCTTCTGATGAAGCAGTCCACTCGAATGCAGCAGTCACAACATATAGGGTAAGATAACATGTACATCACACACGGATTAGTCTGAACGAGTGCAATGGTTGTTACAACAAGGTTCGTGTGAAGGTCTATTTGGTGTGCGACAGAGCAGTCAACACAGACGGTGACAACATTAACATCATATACAACACATTTGCAACAAGATTCATATAATTGCATGTGAATCAGTTCATACACAAATACCTAAGTTAAAAAACATATATCATTAAGGCAACCATAGCAGTCCAAATACAATAACAACATATGCATGAAAATGTGTTAGCTCTTATTATATTAAAATGTAAGTTCCAAACATACAATACATCCATGTAAATCTGCTAGCCCCATCAGTGAAATGCTACAACCACATTTGCTTGCTCCTCCAAAGAGATGTACTAGCTCCGTGCAGTGGAGAAGCAACTACAGTTCAACTACCCTCATGACACTTCACCTACTCTATGACTGTTACATCTAACTATTGACAATTGACTTACACTTGACGTGACTCAACATTACAATGCACATTTACTCATGTGAGAAAACATGGGTTGAGAAAGCCTTGCAAGACATCATTGACACTTGGTCCACTATAGTGAGACCAACTCTTTGACATGCTTGTGATGGTGAAGCTAGTGAGCTGATGCCAAGCTTGGTCATTTGTGATGGTGTGTATACACCTCATGGTGACATCTTGCTGAAGCGAACTCTTGCCTCCATTGCAACTGGTGCATTGGTTCGACCCCTTCATCTAACTCGTCTGCTAACATGTGCATGGTCTTCTTGGGTGCGATTGAACCGTAAACACACTGATGCATAGTGGTCAGGCTGATCTTCAAGTGTGTGTTGGTGGTCATGCGCGTCAACTTGCCGAAGTACGTGTTCAGTTCTAGTTGGACTTGCTTCTTGTCTTCGCCTTGGTGAGTGTGTTGAATGGGTTGGATTGCATGCATGCGCACAACGACATGCATGCTGCTGAATCCCTTGCATGTGATCAACAACACTACTCACCATGTCTACTCTCTATCAGCTGCTGGGATGGATCCTTAACTTGTATGGGTGTAGTTTCATCCGTGAGCGCATGTTGCGCCCACTGCTGTTCTTGTTGCAACTCATTCGTCTTTATGTGTAGCTTCATGTTCTTCCTGAGTTGCTGCTTCATCACATGCAACTCCTTCTTTGTTCCATCTTCTACCATCGCACGATCTTCATGTCACACTGTCACTTCATAGCTAGAGTCTCCAAAGTTACTTTCATCATCAATGGACTTGCTTGAGCTTGCAACCTTGTTCCGTCTCCATGTTGTCAACAACCCTCCTCTTGCATTCGTTGCATTTGGTATGCTATCTTCAGCTGTTGTTCATGATGCTAATCACTGTGATGATGCTACTAGCACATCTTGATGTCCTTGTCTATGAACAACTTGATGTCTTTGTGAGTAGGCAAGTCCATGTACACTTGATCGACTGCATCCCCAAGTGTGCTCCGAACGATGTCTTCGTCTCTACTCTCCTGGAAACCATTGTACTTGTATTACTGAGAGGAAGATGAACACCTGGGATACATGGAGACATGGGAATACTCATGGCAATAAATCTATCAGTTGAAAACCAAAATGAACATGAGAACTAACTTGCAACATACCTAGGTGCATGATCATGAAAGTTGCACAATTTCAGTCAGGAGGTCGGGAGACCGACTACCAAGATTACACAAGGCACATTCTGGGCTATTGGGAGACTAGCTGACTGCTAGAACTGCGCAATGCACAATCCAGTCTCGCTGCTGACTGTTGGGATTGTGCAATGCACAATCCTAGCTGGGAAGGACTGCTAGCCTAGGGACAGATTTGCACAATTTCTTGGGCCAAGCAACCATGGTCCTCCCGAAATGCACAAAATAGTCCTAGTGGCTAGTGCTAGGTAGGAATGTGCAAATATAGAGAGGAAGGTGAGCCTTCCTTCCCCATATTGCAATGCGCCTTGGTGAAGGCAGAGTTCGGGCCAAGGTTGGCCTGACTCGCCGACGGGAAACTGAAAGAAACTAAGATA
Source organism: Pinus taeda (assembly GCA_000404065.3). Taxonomy (NCBI): domain Eukaryota; kingdom Viridiplantae; phylum Streptophyta; class Pinopsida; order Pinales; family Pinaceae; genus Pinus; species Pinus taeda. The sequence goes on from APFE031588041.1 coordinate 22,623, forward strand.
GTAATTGCATGGAGACACTAAGTGATAACAGAAGTGATTAACAGTGCATGCAAAACATGAATGAAAGATTCAACAAACAGATCAACATGCATGTGGGTGAGGCAGTTCGCCGGTTGGGCGAACGTCTATGCAACAGTTTCATGCATGCGATAATAGTGAGATAGCAATGAAAATTGAAACAGAGCTAGGACAAGCTAGAATACATGTAAATGAAAGCAAGTTTTCAAATAAATCAAGTAAACAATACTCACACAAGCGAAAACACAAAAAGCGACAGAGATGCAACACAAGGCATGGGAAGTAGGCTTACTCGAAAACAACTAAGTTGAATGTGACGACTGCTCCTAGATGTGATGTGGGATGTCAGAGTTGCAAGGTTGATGTGAGGAATGAGCTCTGCAATGTCTGACTGATGAGTTTTGATAACATCAAGGTTGTGACACGCATGCCACAAATCTAGGGGAAGCGACACTTGGTGGGAGGTTCCTGAATTGTTCCTTGCATGTAACCTCGAACTACTAAAGATAGATCCTTGAGACAAGGGATGCCTTTGCATGCTGCCTTGGGAGAAGCAACCTATGCATGCAATTATGTTTTGCTCGGTCCTACAGGGAACCAGAAAACTTCGCTGCACATGCAAGAGGCTGTTCGACTGCTTGAAGGAAATGCTAGGAGTTGGGCTGACTGCCTAGGATATTTGTGCAATTTCTAGGCAGAGCAGTTGACTGTTGCCCATATTTGCACAAATTCTGGGCTGAGCAACCTTATTAGGAAAATTTTCGCAAATCCTGCTGGGAGTGTTGGCAGGCAGGATTGCGCAATCCTAGAACCCAGTACGCTGCCAGAGAGGATTGTGAAATCTCTAGAGGGAAGGATGGTTTCCCTCCAGAAATGCACAATTTTCAAGGGGAAGCTACTCAGCCTATAGTTGGACCAAGTCTAGGTGAATAGCCTATGAAGGGAATGGATCAAGCTGTGACTGACAAACTACCTTTGTGTAAGAAAGACATTGAAGCTTGTGAAGTTGACGAAGCAAGGGAAGTTGCTATGAAGGTTGGAAGAGAGGCTCCAAAATGAGGCTAAGGAAAAATTTGGGAGGGTGGTTGTAGCTGCTACAACACTTGGCGATACATTGGTAGAAATCCAGCTCTCTGAATGGACCTTGTTTGTGAAAAGAAAGTCTAACACCTCTGAAAGTATTGTTCAATTTTCAGCTCATCTTGGTTTCACACTAACTTGATTGTAAGATGTAGCATCTGCCAAACCCTTGGTCGATTGACACACATTCCAAGCCAAGGCAACAAAGTTGTTTCGATTGGGGTTGAGGGGTATATAGGTGCATAAGAAGTATAGTCGTCAGAGTCTTTGTTTCATCTCTGGTGTTGCTCCACTGCCAGCAGGCCGGGACAACACCTCGGTGGAGTGACATAGGAATGCAAGCATGGCTCCACTACCCACGAGCCTGGTTAGTACCTCGAAAATGTTACTCGCATCACCTCCCTGTGCAGGAAGCCTTTCTCTTCTTTTGCCTGATTCATTTTTCATTTTGAATTTTTGACTTCTCATTTTTTCATTTTTCACTATGCATAACACTTATTCATTTTAGAGGCGGAAGAGGGATCCTGACTTATTGAGAGTAGAAGAGGTTGTTCCAACAGAGAATTAGTTTATTGCATCTCTGATGTGCATGTTAAGGTTTTCCCCCTTACCTTACTCTACTTGACTGATCTGACAAGGATTAACCCAAAAACAATCGACTAGAGAAGGTGACACTAGTTAGTGTGCAAGCATTGTGTTTACACCAAGGTTTGCTTCAAACAATACATATTTTCCTTCGACGTGTCATGGACTAAAGGTAACAAGCTCATTATACAGAGGCAAGATGACAGATACCCAAGTAGTGATAGCTGTACAAGCCCTCTTGTACTTTACCCAGTTCGCTTCAAGAGTCATACATGGTTTCATGCAAAACTAACCTATGAACGAAGAAAGCGAACGAACTAACAATCAACAAAGCAAAGCAAGTGCAGAAGCAAAAATGAAAATGAAGCAAGTAAACAAGCAAGCAAGCAGACAAACAAGCAAACAAATCACTTAAGAAAACAAGCATGCAAGCAAAAAATTGAAAGCAAACACTACTCCTACTCCTACATTAACGGTACATGGGCCTGATCATGTGAAGTGGTAACTCCAATGCAGCCACCAATGCGTTGGTAGACCCATGTTGGTGAAAGCTTGGTCCACGAGCAAAAAAATTGTGCAAACCAACAAGCAAGAAAGAAATAACAATAAAGACAACCACACTTCGTGATTCAAAGTGTCCACAAGACATAAGTGAGTGAATGTGCATGACAAGCAGTCCGCAGACTCATCATGGTGTTGTGTGAAACTACGCGTAACTTTGAAGCATAAGCACACTCTTGACTATGACATGCAAGCAAACGAAAGAAACAAAGATAACTTGCGTCGTGCATGAGTTCTTGCAATGTAAGACTCCTCCAATGCATGAGCAATGGGATCATGTAGTTTGAGTGGATGAAGTAAAATCTGAGTGTTAGATTGATCTTGAGTGCATACATATTAGTGATGAGGAGCCTTGAGTGTTTGAACAATTTCCTGATCGGAAGTGAAACCAAGCTTAGGACAGCGAGGGCCTGACATAACCATCAACTCAAGCTGAAGTGCCTCGACGGTCTATGGGGTTTCAACTTCGTTGATAGATGGATCTTTGTAAACCAGTGGCTTAGATGGATTAACAATGAGTGAATCAACATTGTAATCAGATGATGAGGTGAAGAGATCACAACAACCAAGATCAAAAAATTTAGGATGTTGGTCGACATCCTCATGGTTTTATAAATCACACAAAGGGGTAGATGAGGGGGAAGGATGTTCACCCTCTGTGTTTCTAGAAAAAGCAGATGAAAGATCAAGTGGATTTCCAATGAATGATTGGTACTATCCATTGTTGGATGATGGGCTAACATATGGTGTGTCCTATGAAAGATCAATAATGGGTGCATCTGTGGATGAAGACACACATGAAATCATGGATGGCAGGTTCACCAACAATGTTAGGAAAGAACGAAGGGGGCTCAAACGGAAGGGAGTCATCCTTTGCCAAGTGTTGATACTCAAGATCCCACTCATACTCTTCATGAATGATAATGCATGTTGATTGTGAAACACCAACTCTGTCAGTGGGTTGTTCCTCATTCACAACAAGTGAAGAGTCCAGAATGGACGAACACATGACATCATCATCTAGTGGAACACCCAGGTGCGAAGATGGAGGTCGTAGAAAAGAATGCATATGGGGACTCGAAGGAATCACAACCAAATCTGTGTGAAAATTGAGTGAAGTGATGTTGGGAGGGTGTGTAGGATGAACAGGTGTGTGATCATGATCCTCAACATCATTGGGCAATGGTGGAGCTGTTGAATAAGAGGAAGGTGGACACACAGTTGAGACAGTGCTCGCTTCCACATGAGATTGCAGCTCCATCAACGAAGAATGTTGAGTGAGGCTTGATCCCAAACTTTCTCTTGGGACGGGCAGATTTCTTAAGGCAATACTTGAACTGGTCCCAAAGATAAGCAAATTTCATCTGGCTCCTCAGAGCTTGAAACTACAAGCCACAGAAGCACTACCAAAAATCAATAACAGATTCATGCGGAGCCTCCATTGCTGTGATAGTTTCTAGTCAAGAAGGTTTGGATCAAATGATAGAACATGTCTTCAATAAGATCATAGAAGTGCTCAAATGAGTGCACGGTGTCAGCCAGTAGGCTGAGCACCAATGAAATGGAGATTTGCGAAGTGTGTATGCAAGCAGAAAACCGACTTGTTCGTTAGAAAACTCATCTTCCTCATGAATCATGGAAAGAAAGTTATGTAAGTGCTCAGGCCAAGTCACTTCGCCTTTACCATCATACGTGTGAGTGGACAAGAGATCGAAAAGCTTCCCCGATATGGAGACATCTTCATGATTCGAGAAACACCTCAGGGGAAGAAGAGTCCAAGACTCCATGAAATATATGCAAAGGTTCAAAACCGGATGAGAGGACACAACTTGCTTGTCATTAGGCCCTCCTTCTAGCGCCAGAAATGTTGACAGTGCTGGACCCGCCAACGTGTCAAGGGGATCTCCCCGGTAAGAAGTCCCAATTAGACCTCATATCATTTGGTGTAGGAGTCTCAGCAGTGGATCGTAAGGGAATGCCTTGATCGCGATGTCGCACAGAGGCAAGTAGGATAACTCTGTTGGTAACAAGGGTGTGACTGTTGCAGTGAGTCAAGGAAGATGTATGAGAGGTTCTAACACAAAAGGGGGAGAAAGGGGTGAAGGTGAGTTCTAGGTTGAAAGGGATCAGTCCCAACTTGGCTAGGAACTAAAAACACAAAAGGACATACACAGCTTCCATCAGAGCAGTCCACTTAGATGTAGTAGTCACAACATACAGGTTAAGATAACACATGCAACACTCAGGGATTAGTCCGAACGAGTACAATGGTTGTTAGAACAAGGTTCATGTGAAGGTCTGTCTGGTGTCCGGTAGATCAGTCGACATGGATGATGACAACATTAACATCATATACAACACATTTGTAACAAGATTCATATAATTGCATGTGAATCAGTTCATACACAAATATGTAAGTTAAACAACATATGTAATTAAGGAAACCAGATCAATCCAACTACAATAACAACATATGCATGAAAATGTGAAGGGATCTTATTATATAAAAGTGTAAGTTCCAATCATGCAATACATCCATGTAAACCTGCTAGCCCATCAGTGAAACATTACAGCCACATCCACCTGCTCCTCCAAAGAGATGTACTAGCTCTATGCAGTGGAGAAGCCAAGGCACATTACAATACTATCCAAACCTTCTTCAAGATAGTCTTAGTAGAAGCTTGGCTAACCAAAAGCCCTTACAATGAGTTCTGAGGGACTATTTATAGCAAAGGGTGGGATAACTCTTAGCATTCCCCTTCGTGACAATTCAACTACCCTCATGACTCTTCACCTACTCTACGACTGTTACATCCAACTATTGACACTTGGCTTACACTTGACATGACTCAACATTACAATGCACATGTACTCATGTGAGACAAAATGGCTTGAGAAAGCCTTGCAAGACATCACTGACACTTGGTCTGCTGTGGTGAGACCAACTCTTTGACATGCTTGTGATGGTGAAGCTAGTGAGCTGATGCCAAGCTTGGTCTTCCATGATGGTGTGTATGCACCTCATGGTGAAAAACTGTTGAAGCGAACTATTGCCTCCGTTGCAACCGGTGCATTGGTTCGGTCCCTTCATCCAAATCATCTGCTAAAATGTGCATGGTCTTCTTGGGTGCGGCCAAACCGGAAACACACTGATGCATAGTGTCCATGCTGATTTTGAAGTGTGTGTTGGTGGTCATGCACATCAACTTGCCGAAGTACATGTTCAGCTCCAGTTGGACTTGCTTCTTGTCTTCGCATTGGTGAGTGTGTTGAATGGGTTGGATTGCATGCGTGTGCACAATGACATGCATGCTTTTGAATCCCTTGCATGCGATCAACAACACTGCTTACCATGTCTGCTCTGCGTCAGCTGCTGGGATGGATCCTTAACTTGTACGGGCACAGTTTCATTCGTGAGTGCATGTTGCACCCACTGCTATTCCTGTTGCAACTCATTCATCTTTCTATGCAACTTCATGATCTTCCTAAGTTGCTGCTTCAGCACATGCAATGCCTTCTTTGTTCCATCTTTTGACTTCGCGCAATCTTGATGTCATGCCATCACTTCATAGCCGGAGTCTCCAAAGTTGCTTTCATCATCATTGGACCTGCTTGAGCTCGCAACCTTGTTGCATCTCCGTGTTGTCAACAACCCTCCTCTTGCATTCGTTGCATTTGGTATGCTGTATTCAACTGCTGTTCATGATGATGCCCGCTGTGACACAGCTGCTGTCATATCTTGATGTCCTTGTCTACAAACAACTTGATCTCTCCGTGAGTAGGCAAGTCCATGGAAACTTGATCGACTGCATCCCCAAGTGTGCTCTGAATGTTGTCTTCATCTTTTCTCTCCTTAAAACCATTGTACTTGTATTTCTGAGAGATAGATGAACACCTGGGATACCTGGAGACATGGCAACACCAATGGAAAGCAATCTGTTTTTTGAAAACCAAAATGAACATGAGAACTGACTTGCAACATACATGGGTGCATGATCATGAAGGTTGTGCAATTTCAGCCTAGAGATCGGGAGACCGACTGCCAAGACTGCACAAGGCATAGTCTGGGCTGTTGGGAGAATAGCTGACTGCTGGAACTATGCAATGCACAGTCCAACTTGGCTGCTGACTGCTGGGATTGCACAATGCGCAATTCCAACTGGGAAGGACTATTGGCCTAGGGACAAATTTGCACAATTTCTTGGGCCAAGCAGCCACTGTCCTCCATAAATGCGCAAAACAGTCTTGGAGGCTAGTGATGGATAGGAATGCGCAAATCGGGAGAGGAAGGTGAGCCTTCCTTCCCCAGATTGCGCAATGCAGCCTTGGTGAAGGCAGAGTCCGAGCCAAGGTTGGCCTGACTTGCCGATGAGCAACTAAAAGCAACTAAGATAGTAACTGCATGGTGACACTAAGTGATAGTAGAAGTGATTAACAGTGCATGCAAAACATGAATGAAAGATTCAACAAATAGATCAACATGCATGTGGGTAAGGCAGTTCGCCGGTTGGGTGAACGTCCGTGCAACAATTTCATGCATGTGACATCAGTGAGATAGAAACGAAAACTGAAACAAATCTAGGACAAGCTAGAATACATGTAATAGACAACAAGCATTCAAAGAAATCAAGAAAATAGTACTCACAGAAGCGAAAAAAGTTCCGACATAAGGCATGGGAAGCGGACTTACCCCAAAATAGCTGAGCTGAATGTGCCGACTGCTCCTAGATGTGATGTGGGATGTCAGAGTTGCAAGGTTGATGTGAGGAATGAGCTCTGCAGCATTTGACTGATGAGTTTTGATAACATCAAGGTTGTGACGCGCATGCCACAAATCTAGGGGAATCGACACTTGGTGGGAGGTTTCTGAATTGCTCCTTGCATGTAACCTTGAACTGCTAAACATAGATCCTTGAGACAAGGGATGACTTTGCATGTTGCCTTGGGAGAAGCAGCCTATGCATGCAATTCTGTTTTGCTCGGTCTTGGAGGGAACCAGACAACTCAGCTGCACATGCAAGAGGTTGTTCGACTGCTTGAAGGAAATGCACATTTCTAGCTAGGAGCTGGGCTGACTGCCCATGAGATTTGTGCAATTTCTGGATAGTGCAACTGACTACTACCTAGATTTACGCAAATTCTGGGTTGAGCAGCCTTGCTGGGGAAATTTGCGCAAATCCTGCTTGGAATGTTGGCAAGTAGGATTGCGCAATACTAGAGCCCAGCAGGCTACCAGAGAGGATTGTGTAATTTCTGGAGGGAAGGCTGGTTTCCCTCCAGAAATGCACAATTTTCAAGGGGAAGCTACTCAGCCTGCAGCTAGACCAAGTCCAAGTGAACAGCCTGTGAGGGGAATGGATCAAGCTATGACCGACAAGCTGCCTTTGTGCAAGAAAGACATTGAATCTTGTGAAATTGATGTAGCAAGGAAAGCTACTGTGAAGGTTGGAAGGGAGGCTCCAAAATGAGGTTAAGGAAAAATTTTGGAGGGTGTTTGTAGCCGCTACAACAACTTCTCAAATCGCCCCACATGTCAAGGACTGGTGGGACACCTAATGTGAACAAAATGACGAGAGGGAATCCTCACTATTTTCAGTTGCACCCACTTGGGGTTCTTTCCAAGATACCATCAAGGAACAATATTACCCTATCGGGAGCTATGAAGATAAATACATAAAGTGCACCACGCTACTACAGGGAAGGGACCAAGATGTGTCAGAGTTCACAAATGTTTTCCATACCCTCCGCATAAAATTGGGTATCAAGGATTCTGAGTGACATTTGGTACTCAAGTACTGCAACTACCTCCACAAGTACATCCATGATGAGATGGAGTTCCTGGACATCTAATTTCTCGGCATGACATACTGATATGTTGTCAATTTTGAGAAACTTTTTAAACAAAAGAAGTGAGACTTTGGATCTGTGAAATCGAGGCAAGGAAAAGGCGCCCCCAAACTACAGAGAAAAGGCCAAAGCCAAGTTAGGGAAATCCAAGGAAACTTGTTGAAGCTGTAAGCAAAGAACAACACCCTGAAGACAAAGAAGGACATGAGAAAATGGTGTGAGTTCCATAAGGGATCCACTCACAACACAAGCGAGTGTTGTGTCAAGTAGTCACTGGTGGTCGAGCTGAAGGCTTCTGAATCAGACACATGTTCTGACTCTGAGTTAGAACTCGACAAGGGGAATGACAAAGGGAAGCATATCATTGACATAGAGCCCAGTGCCACTATGGACACCACCAAGATCCAAAATAATGAGCCTGAAGATCCAGAGGAGGGGGAATGCCTCTTCCACTCACAGATGTGGATGAAGGGTTATCTGCTGCAGTTTGTTGCTGATAACATGAGCCAAAAGAACCTCATTTTAGTAGAGGTTGTGAAGCGATTGGGCCTACCGACGACAACAAATTCGCAACCGTACACCATCGGATGGCTTTATCAAGGATGAGATCTTTGCGTCAACCAACAATGCCGCCTTCCCTACAACATCAAGCCCTTCACATATGAGGTGATGTGTGATGTTTCTCCTCTTAAAGTTTGTGATGTATTATTAGGACAACCATACTTGTGGAAGTGACATGATGTATATGAGTCTAGAACTCGCTCTGTCATTATTACTTTGGGTAATGAGTTGTGCGGGATAGCGGAGGTAGCCCCACCTACCACCATCTCTTTGATCACTGCAAAGCAATGTAGTAAGATCATTTCCTAGACTAGGAAATGTTTTTTCCTTGGTTCGCCCTCAGGGCAAGAAGAAGGTTGTTGCCACAACTTCTACACAGGGCTCCTCTGCACAACAACAACAGATAGACAAGGTCGTGGAGGAGTACAGTGACGTTTTTGCCTCACCTATAGGGGTACCTCTGCATTGTCAGGTCAAGCACTCCATCAATCTAACCCTGGGTGCGCCGGTACCTAATGGATCGATATATCGATGCTCTATTCTGGAGAATGATCAGATCAATAAGAAGATTCAGGAGTTGTTGCAGAAAGGGCACATCAAGATAAGCTCATCACCCTGTGGGAGCCCGATTATATTGGTGTAGAAGAAGGACGGGACCTGGAGACTCTATATTGACTATCGGGCGCTGAACAAGATCATTGTCTGAAATAGGTAACCAATCCCATGGAGTGATGACCTTCTGGACCAACTTGAGGGGGCCAAATATTTCTACAAGATTGAATTGAAGTTTGGTTATCACCATGTGCCTACTAAACCCTTCGATGTTTGGAAGACTGCCTTCAAATCCAAGGAGGATTTTTCAAATGGTTGGCCATGCCTTTCGAGTTGACGAATGCCCCTACAACCTTCATGATATTGATGGGAGACATCTTGCGACCCTTCACAATTGCATTCTTGGTGGTGTATTTAGATGACATCTTGATCTTTAGCCAGAGTTGGAAGGAGCACCTCCACCATATTCGACAAGTCCTTCAAACCCTGTGACAACACAAGTTGTGTGCCAATTTGGAGAAATGCACTTTTGGCATGACTGAGGTTCAATATCTCGGGCATATCATTGATGAGTAGGGTGTGGATGTGGACCCAACCAATATACAACTCATTCAGGATTCGCTAGCCCCATCCACTCTAATAGAGCTCTGCAACTTTATGGGACTTGCAAATTTCTATTGTAGGTTTGTGTCTGTGTTCTCTCATACCACTTGGCCTTTAAGTCAAGTCACCAAGAGTGGAGTGAAAAAAAACATTTTTTTGGTCTGAAGCCCAACAAAAGGCATTTTCTGATTTGAAGCATCGCCTCTGCTCCACACTAATGCTCACATTACCATACTTACAACAATGATTTGAGATTGAGACAGACACCTTCGACTATGCTATTGGTGCAATTCTTACTCAGCAGGGGCATCCAATGGCTTACCATAGTGAGACACTTTCAGACATAGTTTGTAAGTATCCCACTTAAGACATAAGGGAAGTTGCAGAATAATCGCCATAAAAAATTGTCCACATACTTGCAACAATTCCATTTGAACATTAAGTACAAGAAGAGAATCACCAATAATGTTGCAGATTGCATCAACTAACCACCAGTAATGGTGTTGATCACTGTGCTTGACTCCTATGGGCACGAGACTTCGGGTGGCCACATCTTTATAAGAGTGATCCAAGATTCAACATCACATACCAGAAACTCCTGGAAGGTAAGAAAGTTCTGAATTTTCACCTCTAGGATGAACTTTTATGCCACCTAGGACACATATGTGTTCCTTCAAGCAAGCGTGCCAAGATTATTTGGGATGCACACTACAGTCGAGTTGCTAGACATTTTAGGGTAGAGAAAATAGTGGCAGTACTGGAGAAGTATTTTTATTGGCCGAACCTTTGTCAAGATTATGGGAGGTACATTAAATCCTGCATTGCCTGCAACATTTCCAAACCAACCATCAAGAAGCAAGCCCTATATACTCCTCTTCCTACTCCTAGTTGACCTTGGGAATCCATCTCCATGGATTAAATGTTAGGCCTTACTTCTTCTAAGCACGACAACAACTATTTTTTTGTGGTCGTCAACAGATTGTTTAAGATGGCCATTATGGTGCCCTGCAAGAAGAGTATGAAAACAAAGGTCACTACTAAACTCTTCTTTGAGTGAGTGTGGGTACACTTCGGGATCCCACATTCCATTATCACAAATTGGGAAAACAGATCCCTGAATGCATTTTGGTCATGTCTCTAGTTGATGCTGGATACCAAACTTGCTAAGTCCACGACTTTCCACCCCCAAACTGATGGCCAAATAGAGGTTGTCAACAGGATGATCGTACACATTCTGCACATGTACAACTCGAAGCATCCACACACATGGGATGAAAGCCTCCCCTATGTCCATCACAACTACAATAAATTTCTCCATAGCTCAACGAGCCACAACCACTTTCAGGTAGGGCTGGGATTTTAGCCATTATGTCCCATTGATGTGGCCATACCAATTGCAGCTACTCAAGTAGATTCATCTCATGTCTAGTCTGAAGCTGACAGGGCTAACAAATTCATTGAGCACATTCAACACATATGTCAGTGGGTCCATGACATATTGGACAAAGCCAATGCTAAGTACAAGCAACGCCATGATCAACATCAGGTTCCGCACAAGTTCCAAGTCGACAACAAAGTTTGGCTACATTTGCAGAAGGAGCACCTCGCTGGACCCCACCGCAAGCTTCACCCACTCTGATATGGGCCATACACCATCACTAAGTTTGTGGGGGGAAATTATTTTGAGCTCAACATTCCACCATTCCTTGGTCTGCACCTAGTGTTCAATGAATACTTCCTTTGGTCATACTTTCCACCATTACTGGACACATCTGACATTGCAGAACAACTCACACCAATAGAGCTGAACCCATACTGCATGGAATAGGCCACAACTAATCAGATCATGGATACACAAATCAAGAACAATCATCAACATGAGATTCAACTATATCGAGTTGTCAAAGAAGGCTAATTCCTTCACCAGGGCAAGTGGTTCACCAGGGACCAGGTTCAACATAAATTTCCTCACCTCATGGAGGCTTTGCATGCAATGGGGACCATTGCTTCCTAAGGAGAAGGATGATCCAAGTGGATATTGGTGGACACTCACCTATTCCACCTAGATCTCTAATTAGTTTCATTTGTTTCCTTGTTTATTTCAACATTTACTATTTTTAGTAGTTTTTTCAGGTCCTGAACTTCCAGAGTAGCTTTGATGCCCTAAAGAACGTTTCTTTGAGGTCCTCAGTAGGCCCGTAATATATAACCTACTTCAAATGTTGTAGTAATCATAGAGACCTTTCCAACAAGGTATCGTACATGCCAAACAGAGATAATAAGACCAAGTTACGACCCTGGGAAGTTGGCTACACAACTGACCCCAACGGGGCCCACAAACCCTTGGCATTCCATCTCCTGGGATTAGTGTTTTGGTTGTTTACGATTTTCCCTTATTATTCAATAATAAATAGGTCCTTGAGCCTTATTGTAACACAGTTTAGAGGCATGTAGCCGCCACATCTCTTCTCAGAGATAAGCTACCATCGCCTGAGCTAGTCTATTTCCATTCTGTTTGTAAGCATATTTCAATATTCTGATATTAATGAAATGAAGTGTTACTTCTACTACACCTTCGTATTTATGGTTATATCTGTAATTTTTTGCGTTCCTGTTTAAGTCCGAATTAGGCTACCTATCTCCAGACGTAAGTACCGAGCTGACCTCTCAAGGTCCTCCACCCTATCATCTCTCCGACGTCATGGCCCAACAACAACACCTTCCCCATCTGGACGCTGAGGATTGTTACCCACTAACTTGGACAACAAGCATCCAGTAGGTCCAACATATGCAACCAAACATACATGGTATCAATGTGGAGATATATTATAAACCAAAAAACATGTAAATCATCAAAATGTAGAAAAAATAATCACATACATATTGGGCCCCAAGCATCGCCTGGGGCAAACCCATTTCTGGATCTCCTTAGAAATCCACACCAGCATAAGGGAACTCAAGAAAAACCTGATGGTTGGACAACTACCAACCCTCAAACATGGGTGTCTAGTACTACCCTGACTCACCTCCACCTACCCAAGGTGTCACAGGTGCCCATCGTCATATCTGTGGATGTATCGGTGGCCCAATTGGCACCACCAACATTGGGCGCAACATCAAAACTCTGTCGTATAGGATGTTGCATATCACACTACCATAGAAAAATCTCCTCACCTCACCTCTATGAACCTGTGTGAATTGCGTCGTCATCCTCCTATGGAGGAAGCTTGCCTAGTCGTAGAAAATGCCCACCTAAAGTCTCTTAAGGACTGCAAGATGTGGCCTTGAAATGCAGCTCGAGCTGAGGATCCAAGTATATCTACAATCATAGTTGAAGTTTCCTGATCAACCACATCCAAAATTGAAGCAATGCAGATGCATCCCGCGTGGAATGCTTCATCCTTGCAGTGTAAGTCAACCCATGCTATTAGATCCACCTAGCTAGGCAAGAGCTTTGTTAATATCACCTTAGCTCGAGGTACTAGCACAGTCACGAAGTACACATCCAACTCAGTGATGAATGCCACATCTCATCCCTAGATGTTAAATAACTGTCTGTCTGGATGCCATCTCTGAATCACAAACCACAGGAAGTTGTCTTGTGATCTCAATAGAGGGTTCTAAACAAACTTCAACAACGCCCATCTAGCCATCTATGCTTGAGCCTTAGAGTCACTAGCCACTGCTATGTGTATGTGGTCTAAATCATGCTCACACGATGTCACAACCATCCTACCCAAAGCAAGGAAAAAATAAAAAAATCAACCTCTAAGGCTTCAAAAATATAATTTCATTATCTTCACATGCCTATTACCAAAACATGCATACGGTCACGCGTGTTTCATAAACAGATGCATGATTCTGCACTGCATTTCTTTGGATAGTCATATGCGTCATGCGACTGCCTACCCCCTACTTAAAAGGACCACGATTGTAAAGCCACATGTCTATTTCATACACAAACATGCAATGTGCTGACTGTTTCATACACAGTCCTATGCTTTGCGCAGATTTTGCTCATTAAGCCGCAAGGTCTTCGGCTTGAAAACCTTGCGGCTATCGCTCACTAAGCCACGAGGTCTTTGGCTTGAAAATATTGTGGTTGTCTCACTCATATTCATGCACATCACAATACTATATCATCCTTTCCTGCGGGTATTCACGCAACTACCATCGAGTCACCCCCGCAATTTTTCAAAATTGACCCTAAAAAGGTTCATACAAGCCATCCCTATACGACCTATCTAGCCTAGACTACAAAAATCACAAAGGTGGGGTTATGACATCTTACTTGGCTCTCCTCGCGTGCTACCTAGGTGCTTTGGCTAACCACTATATAGGAAAATATCTCATGGACCTTGCTCTAGAGTCCATGTTAGCAAGTACAATTGAGGTGGCATATGACCCATACCCCCTATATATCGCTCTCTTTGTCATTTTCCAGAGGTCCATTCAGGATCTTAGGGCCTCCTTTCACAAAATCATTAGTGGTGTTGGGATCAAGACATCATCATCTAATCATGGTACCCTCCATTTAATTTTAGCAACATACTTATTTTTGGGCCCATTTCACTTTTCAGAGTACCCATCAGGTGTACTTTCTGTGTTTTTGGTTCATCTTGTTTAACACATTTCAATTTACACATGATTTCATCAAGATGTTTTCACTTGGGGTATTGGTTGTTGAAATTGTAGGTTCCCTGCAATTTCTTAGCAAATTCACTCTCCCAGTGACAAACGACAGTTAAGGTATCATTCTCCACTCGACATGATAGGCTTCCTTGAAATATTTTCATATCCTGACATCATTTCTCTGAGATAAACCATAAGGTCATCATCTCGACCACATTTACCACCACCTTCCAGGTCGGTCGATCATACCTCACTTACATGGATCACCTCATTTTATAGTTCACCTTACATTATTGGGATCCATGACCATCCCCCTGGTTCTGTGAGCTATCTCATACTCATGTCTTGACAATTAGCCTCATTTTCCTCTTTTTTACTCATTGATTACCAGACCCACTACCGGGTCACCATATTTATTCATTTTCGGATTGAATCAAGTGTGCAACCACATTCTACATTTGGCCTATCATCCCTCCATCTGGCAATAACCCATCCACGTCTCTTCATTTGCCTCATCAATTTCACACTGAGACCAACCAATGGGGCCCCTGCCCTCAATAAAAAAACCCACCTGCATCATTATGTAGGCCACCATTTTCTTGGGGAACCCATCTCCGTCTTTGTACATCCCAAACCACTTTTACATTCTTTTGGAACGTGTACAATATTTTTTAAGGAAAAGGATTCTCACCCATATTTTTGTGTCAGTTACCCGACATTAGTCCCTAGTCACCCTTGGTTGGAACTTGCTTTCGTCACCACACTGTGACCCATATTCCTTCATTACTTCCCATGACTGTCAGAACATACTCATACCCACCCTGGATGTCCTACTGACTCTAGGGGCATTTTCCCTAGAAAAATTGTTTTGACTATTGCCACTCGCATTACAATTCCAACCTTGGAATTTTTCTGTATCCACCCATGTTGTCAGCTCTTGTTATAATGCCTTTATGACCCATCATTTTACAACCAACTTTATTCCTTCACAACGATTTCCTGGATCAAATTTTCGGGTAGTTGTTGCTTCTTTCCTATCGACTTCAACACTCATCTTTCAGGATCAAAGTAGTACCTTGGTTGCTCCCTCCTTAAGGGACAACCTCAGGTGACAGTGGGAATCACTATTTCCCATTGATGTCATCAATCTCCCTAACATTTGACACCAACATATCTTTCCATGTCATGTTAGCATGATACTTTGTGACCGTGGGAATTATCTCATTTAGTCGAAGACCCATGCATCCTTTAGCACGTCATTCAACAATTCTTACATTTCAGTGCATGGGAGGTACCCAGAGTTGAAGATCCATGCATCCCTTAGCACCTCATTCAACAGGGCTTCACCTTTGATGCATGAGGGCACCTAATTCAGTCTATTTGTCAGAGACACCCTTGAGGGCGTAAGCAATTATCATCATCAACCATCAACATGTCAATCACATCAACATTGATTTGATAGGACCATTTCCTGTATGATTATAATACTTATTCATAGTCATCATAATGAGCATGGGATATGCCCACCTCATATAAACACTTTTGTATAGGTATTTCTTCAGAGCATGGTTCTGTTTAGTTCTCAGTCAAGGATTTTCCCTGTATCATCTCCACATTAATTTCTCTATCTCTCATGAATTTAGCAAGACTCTCAATCATATCAACAAAAACATGATGTATTTCGATTAGACGCTTGCTCCTAACCTCATATATCAGGGGGAAATTGTTATCATGTGAAAATCGTACACATATGTACACATTAGAAGACATTCAAAGTCAGTGACCAACATACAAAGGTTACATTTTCAGTTGGAAGGACCATGAATACCAAAAATTAAAAGCTTTCCTAAGGTTCAAGTTAAAAATTTGAACCGTGCGGGTGCACCATGCATGTTTTTGCACATTTTGTATTACAAATCCCTTCATGGACTCATACATAACCCTTCGAATGAAGGGGGGAATGTTGGACACCTAATTCTCTATGGGTTGGCGTGGATGTGAACAACCATCGTAGTCCAAGAGACCACTTGGAATATGAATCCAAGAGTCACACCAACGTACTATATATATATGTATCATTGTGAATAATAGATGCAACTCAATGTTTATCATTCATATTCTAGCTCCACCATGTATGTGTTTTAACAAGAGATGATGATGAGTCCGATAAGGAAGATAACTATGGTTGAAGCAGTGAAGTATTATTTATGGCATTCACAAATGAAGATGATTTTGAACAAGAAGAAGAAGGAAATTTGGATGATTTACTAATGAACGCCATTGAAGAAAATTAGAAATTTTGAAAGAAGGTCATTTCTCTCAAATTGGAAAAAGAGGAAGCAAAAAGGAAGGAAGATTTATTGAGAAATAAACTAAAAGAAAGAGAAGAAATTTGTGAAAAACATGAAGTTGAAGTTGTTTCCCTAAGAAAAGACTTGGATCAAATTAAAAAGAGTTGGAAAATATCTAAAACTCTTGATAACATTCTTAATACTCAAATACCTCAGCATGACAAGTCTGGAATTGGTTTCAAAGACAATTCATCAAGTATGAAGGAGAATGTAAAAATCCAAAAAAGTTATGCTGACATCCCGTAGAGTCATCCAAACGAAAAGAATCCATCTGACCAAGAGAAAAGATCCACCTTTAACAACACAAGGAATGAAGGAAGGCTACCTTCAAGGAAGAATACTACATCAAGTCAAGGCTATCTTAATAGGTATAAAACCATCTTTCTTGGTCATTACTTTCATTGTAAAAACTTGGGTCATCAAGCTAAGAATTGCAAAACTCATAAGGATAATGATTCAAGATATAAGATCAATCATCAAAGTAAGCCATGTAGCCTAAAAGCACAAGGACAGATCAAGACTTACAATTCATTTGATCCATTGGCTAAGTATGATCCTGTTTTCTCAAAATGCAATGATTATGGCCACAAGACACAAAATTGTTCATTCAAAAAGGAAGAATTGAATAAGGAAGAACCCACTACTGATCAATGTGGTCTAGCTTTATGAGCACATATTAATGAAATTCAATGGTTTGTGGATAGTGGGTGTTCAAGACGCATGACAGGTGACCAAAATAATTTTATCATGTTAAATAAGAAGGATGGAAATAAATATTTTAGAAGTGGATCTGGCATTGTTTCTCTTGTTAATGGAAAGGGAAAAATTCCAAATGCACTACTGGTGGAAGGGCTCAAACACAATCTTTTAAGTGTCAGCCAAATTTGTGACCAAGGACATAACGTTGCCTTCAGTACTAAATATTGTGAGATAAGGAATTCCTCCTCAAGAGAGCTTGTGGAAAAGGAGTAAGAACACCAAAAAACGTATATATTTCGAAAAAAATTCAAAAAGATAAATTCTATATGAGTCGAGCAGATGAAATATGGCTATGGCACAAATGATTGGGGCATATAAACTTTGATAACCTCGTTAATATCAACAAAACAAATGCAGTAAGGGACATTCCAAAAATTTTCAAGCTAGATCAAGTTGTGTGTGGCCCATGCCAACATGGAAAGAAAATTAGAACCTGCTTCAAGACTAAGGAGGTCTCAACATCAAAACCTTTGGAGATCATACATGCAGATTTATGTGGACCAACTAGAACTCCAACTCTACATGGCGAAAGGTAATTTTCTCTATTTGTTGATGACTATACTAGAATGATGTGGGTATTCTTTATAAAGTTTAAATATGAAGCATTTGAATGGTTTAATAATTTCAAATATCTTGTGGAAAATGAAAAAGAATAAAAAATCAAGTATCTTAGAACAAATAGAGGAGGATAATTTATTTCAAAGGAATTCAATGATTTATGTGATCTACATGGAATCAAAATAGAACTTTCCATAGCTATAACTCCTAAACAAAATGGATTAGTGGAAAGAAGAAACAAAACCGTGCAAGAAATGGAAAGAACAATGTTACTAGTAGCTAATTTACAAGCCAAGTTTTGGAGAGAAGCAGTTACAGTGGTAGTGTATACCTTGAATAAAGCCCAACTAAGACCAAATAATGACAAGAATTTATATGAATTATGGAAAGTAAGGCTACTTCGGTAAAATACTTTAGAATTTTTTGAAGTAAATGCTTTATGAAGATCAATGATAACTCACTAGGCAAGTTTGTTTCTCGGGTTGATGAAGGAATATTGCTTGGATATTCTACAAGGAGAAAATCCTACAAATGCTACAATAATTTACTATGAAAGATAGTAGAAAGCATTGATTTGAAGATTGATGAGGCGCTCCTAGAAAAAGAAATTTGAAGTATGTGAAGAAGATTTTTTCCTTGAATATTTTGAAGAAGATGCAACAAAAGAAGAAAAGGAGCAAGAAAAAACAAATAACCATCTTAGACACCAACAAAAGTAATTTTTGTTCAAAAAAACAAATTCATAAGAACATATTATCGGGAATACACATGATGGAATACATACTCAAAGAAGGATGACTAATACACCAAGAAAAGATGATGTTGCCTTACTATCCATGGTAGAACTAGAAAACTTTGCCCAAGTGAGTAAGGACCCTCATTGGGTGAAAGAAATGGAATAAGAAATGTTCCAAATAAAAAAGAATGAAACATGGGAACCTGTCCCTCATCCAAAAGATAAAAATATAATTGGAACCAAGTAAGTGTTAAAAAACAAAATGAATGAAGATGGACAAATCATTAGAAATAAGGTAAGGCTTTTTTGTAAAGGTTATTCACAAATTGAAGGAATCGATTTTGAAGAAAATTTTGCACATGTAGCTTGTATGGAGGTTATAAGAATGTTTTTGGGATTTTATTGTTCAAAAGGATTCAAAGTTTATCAAATGGATGTGAAATCGACATTTCTAAATGGTGATCTAAAAGAAGAATTTTACATGGAGAAATCAGAAGGGTTCGACCTAGCAGAAGGAAAGAATTTGTACGCAAGTTGAACAAAGCATTATATGGATTGAAACAACCTCATATATCTTGGTACACAAGACTGGATCATTATCTACAACAACAAGGCTTCAAAAAGGGAGTGGTAGGAAGCAATCTCTACATAAATATGGACGAAGACGAACTACTAGTCACTCTTGTATATGTTGATGATCTGATTTTTTCCTAGCAATGATGATGGGATGAGCCATGAATTTGCTCAAAATATGTCAAAAGAGTTCGAAATGTCAATGATTGGTGAGTTGTCTTACTTCCTTAAACTACAAGTAACTCAAACTACAATAGGTATGTTTATATCTCAAGAAAAATACTTTAAAGACCTGCTTAAAAGATATGGGATGGAAGAATGTGCAACTATGAATACATTGATTACCACAAATTGCAAATTGAGAAAAGATGATGAATCTCCCTCGGTAGATGCAACTATTTACAAGTAAATAATTGGAGCTCTCCTATACTTAACTGCTACAGGACTCGATATTATGCAAGTAGTAGGAATGGTAAGAAGATTTCAATCAACTCCTAAGAAATCTCGTTTTTTGGTTGTGAAGAGAATTCTTAGATACTTGAAAGGTACTTCTAATTTTGGTCTATGGTATCCCAAAATCACTACTCTTACTGTGACAACTTACACTGATCCTGATTGGGTTGGAAGCGTAGATGATTGAAAAAGTACCAACAGAAATGCATTCTTCATGGGAGATTGTCTAGTACCTTGGATCAACAAAAAAAAAATCTTGTATATATCTCTCCACAAATGAAGACGAATATATAGTTGTTGCAGATTCTTGTACAAAAATATTGTGGATGAAGGAAGAATTGAAAGATGTCAACATAGGGACTAATAAAAAAATCACCATATACTATGAAAACACCAGTGCCATCATTCTTTCAAAGAATCTAATAATGCACTCAAATACCAAACATATTCCAATCAAATACTAGTTCTTCTTGAACAAGTTGGTTAATAAAATATCAAGTTGGAATATGTAAATACAAAGAAGAAAATCGCATATGTCTTCACAAAACCCCTACCATGAGAAGCATTTGAATATATTCACCAAAATATGGGGGTCATTGATCTTGCATCACATTAAGAAAACACATTGACAAGAATAGAAGCACCATGACATGGGGAGTAGCTTGATAGGGGAAGTACTTGGGCACCCCATTTTTCCATTGATGCCAAAGGGGGAGAGATTATAGAAAGGAGAGGATCTAGGAAAAGGAGTATATTTCTATCAATGACAATGGGGGATATTGTTGAGATTTCATTGTTATCATTGATGGCCATACGGATTAAATATATACATAAACAAAATAGAAGCAATGGACCCAAGGAGAAGTCCCAAGGAGCAAGAGGAGTAAAGCCATCAGAGGTCATTGGAAAACCATCAGAAGCCATGGGGAGCCAAAGGAAAGCCATCAGAAGACAAGAATAGGAGTGACAAGCCAAGGAGAAGCATATCCAAAGAGAAGACCACATATGCCCAAGAGAAAGAGCCAAAGGGTAGAAACAATGATATCAGAGGTGCAAAGAGAAACAATATCGGCGAAATATCCAGAACCAAATCAGAGAAATCATATCGGTGTTTTGTTATGTGTCTCCACCCAAAATCCCCGATCTCCGATATGTGATTTCCTCCAACCTCAAATATGTAGACCCAATGTGATCTAATAACAAATTTAATTGTTCTATCACATTCACCCTTTATCGGAGCTTTTGGAATGGGACCTCTGATAAAATACTTCGATGAGGCCTAATATACCCGACTTGCCTTTACCATAATGTTTTAATGTAATATCACATTTCTCTCATCACAACTTTCCTATCGCAAGTCTTGCAAGCCATGTCATGTTAAAAACTCTGATAGAGATATGTTGCGGACCCGATTGGTCTATCAAAACAATTTTATTGAAATATTGCATCCGCTGCATCGGAGGTCAAAGCAGTAAGAATGATATGTGATATTGCAATATCGCCATTGTTGACATATCAGAACTTTGCTTATGCACAAATTTAAATATCTCCGATATCCATGTGGTTGCGATGTGCGGGAGTACGGTGATGATATGGCATGTGGGACCTCCCGACATCCATTGCAATATGGTTTTTGCATTTTTTTAAAGCTATAGCCCCTCCTATGTTGCTATTATAATATAGTTACTGTAAACAATGAAACTATGTTTTATTTGGTTGATTATTAACAAAGACGCCTTTCGATATATTTTTAATGTGCCACCTCATGCACAAGTCAGCCTCTCCTCTAATAAACGTGTCTTTTCATTTATTGGCGAAACTCATATAAATACAATTCAAATACTTCATTATCAAGCATTGATCTCGGTCATCTATTACAGAGAGGAAGATACAGTTCAACTTATGAACTTGAAAGAGAAAAGGAAAGGAGACTTGAAGGCCGAGAAGGATCTCTAGAAAGTAGATAAGGGCGTAATATCTTGGACATGAAACCACACTTACTTGGACTTGTGCATAATTCTGTGGTTCATATATGTGGAACATTTCAGTTTTGGAGGAGGGCGTAGTCTTGGTGGAGTCCAGAATTGTGAGTGTTGTAATCTCGGTGAAGAATAAGGTAGATCAGACCTAGGTAGATCAGACCGATTGCAACAAGTAAGTTTGTGACAGTCTAGTACCATACCTTCAGAGGACTATGGGTCAACATTTTGTTTAAGCTACAAGAACCTCAAACCATCCTGAATAAATTTGGAGCATCCACAGTTAAACCTACAGTGCATCAATTTGAAGATCGACTGTTGCAACATTTAACCTATGGTACACTCACCTGTTTGGGGCTCGGATAAGTTAAGAACAACCTTGTATACTTTTCTGTTGAGGATCTCTATTGAAGAATATGTGAAGGTGTGAAGGAAGTTTCAGAACATCACTGGGAGGGAAATACCTATAGCACCAGGAGATAGATCTGGCTATACATCATTGGAGCAAATGGACATGTGAAGTGCAGAACAAGATTTGTGATTTATCTATCTTTATTAAGAAGACTTAAGGGTTGGTGCCCTAGGGGTTGGAGCCTCTAAAAAACGGAAAAGAATAGGGTTGGAGCCCTAGAGTTTGGAGCCTCACAAAAGTCCAAGTTGGTGCTTGGAAAGATGTTGGAGTTTGGAAGATTGAAGGGTTGGTGCCCTCAAATATCATTGTCCTCAAATTTAGTAAAAGAATATTGGTGTCCTCACTTATTTATAATAAAACAATTATTATTTATTTTTCTGATTATAATTGTGAATAACCTTAACTAGTAAACATAAAAATTGAAAATAAATATTGATTCACCGCCCTCTCAGTATTTCCAACGTCACCCCCCTCAGTATTTCCAACAATTGGTATCATAACAGGTTCCTTCACTAGGAATTTAACAAATGGAAGGAGATCATGGAGTACACCAATAATAGAGTTCCTTTGTTTAATGGAGATCACTATGCACTCTAAAGTGGAAGGATGCAAGTTCATTTACTTGCACAAGGATATGAAGTTTGCGAAATAGTTGAATGGGGATATACTGCAACACTATATGAACAAGGTAAGAAAAATGTCATATATGATGCCAAAGCTAAGGATATTATTATAAGTGGACTCACTCAATCTATTTACGTTAAGGTATTTGGGTGTAAAAATACTAAGGAACTATTGGAAAAGCTTCAAAACATATATGAAGGAGACTCAAAAGGTCAAGGAAGAAAAACTTCAAATTTGCAGAGCGTAATTTGAAAAACTAAGGATGAAAGAAGATGAGAAAATTGTAGGTTACTTTGAATGTGTAAAAGGTCAGAGTTCAGAAGGTCCTCATATCTCTTCCAACAAGATTTAATCCTAAGGTTGTCTTCGAAGATAGATCAGATTTAAGCAACCTTAGTATGGACGAGCTACATGGGATACTTAAAAATTATAAAATCATGATTGAAGAGGAAGATGGTTCATCTAATATAGAAACTACATTCGCAGCATCCAAGAAGACCGGGAAAGGAAAATAGGTATCCAAACCAAGATCTAGAAGTTGCAAAGAAAATGAAGAAAAAGAAAAAATTTCAGATGAAGAATTTGCATACATTACAAGGAAGATGAAAATAGGAGCATGTAAGTACAAAGGAAAATTTCCATTAGTTGTTGACATTATGTATAATGTGTTTTCCTTGATGGAAACCTTATTGATAAAGATTTGAACATTTTGATAACATGATGGTTATGTCGATTCATATAGATGTTATAGGTGATAAGGACAAAGAAATGTAAGTTCAAAGACAAATGAATGATGAAGGTGATGTTTGAGAAAGTATACATGAGTCCTGTGAAGCAAGGTCATGTACATATACAGGTAATCTGAAGAAAAGTCACGTACATAATCCGCACCATGGTAATTTGGGTACCAGGGGTCATTACCATGGTATTGGCCCATAGTAATGGGTGCAACAACAACTATTTGATCCCTTCAAAGACTACCAACTACATTACTAAGTGATTGGCCTAAGGTATTGACTAAGGCTAAATCTATATAAGGAGATGGAGATCAAGGTATGAAAGTAATGAGTTATACATATGTGATCTTATTTGGAACAAGTGTGCACTAGGGAGCAAGGAGAAGACTTAGATCTGAAATATCTAGAAGTTTGTTGACATATATGCTCAATTGATTTACTTGTTCAAATATCTAAGTAGATAACATTGATGAAACTGTGATGATGATAATACTATGGCCTAAATGAATTATTTAGAAACATGTAGTATTGATAGTAAAGGTTGCAAAAAGTGAAATTGTGTTTGCAGTGAAAGTCTTTTAGATTTGTACGCTTGTATGATCAGATATGTACACGGTGTTGTGAATTGTAAATGCGTACATACATGAATATGCCTTGTAGAAGTGGCGTATACAAATAAGGTTTGAGCTGATGCTTTATGTTTACAATTGATAATGTTTGGTTTATTTGTTGTTGTCTGTCAACAATGTTTGATCTATGTTTAACAATGTTGATTTGGTTGAATTGATTATGGAATGGAAAATTGATTGGTAATGATGCTACAATATGATCTATGATTGGTTTAGTGATTGATTCGGTATATGATTCAGTGGTTGATTCAGTATTACAATGATTCATATTTAGTATTCAATAAACTAAGATCTGTACACGGGTTTTGTAGTGGAAATGTATACATACACATAAATGCTTCATAACAATAACATATACATTCTAATGTATGTCTGATTAGGGTTTGTAGAAAAACACTGTGTTTTTGTGATGGTGAACAATGTATGGTTTATTGATGAATGATTGGTATGATATAATGGTTTATACTTGTTATGGATTGGTTTGATCTTGGTGTAATGGTTGATTGAGATTCAATGATTGGTTTGATGGTAATATTGTGATTCAGTTGGTTCAGTGTTTGTTTTCATAATTGTTACTTGGTATTGGGCTTAATGTTGGAAGTGGGTCGAGTTTGAAAATATGATGAAAGGTGGCCTACATGTTTGATGTTTGAGTAAGGTGGATCCAGTATGAAATATTATGAAACATGGCCCATGAAAGTGCGTTGAGGGTTGGATCCTTCAATGAGGGAGTTTGAACTTCTTTCCAGTGGTAGCTGGTAAATTTGTGCAAGTGGCATGTTCTCCCTTCAGTTAGGACCTGGTAAATGAGATTAGGGGGTTGGAGTTCCCTTCTAGTGGGTGTTGGAGAATGAGAGAATGTTGTAGCCTTATATAGGTGGGTGCTTGCATACTGGTAAGAGTCCGCACCCAGAAAATATTGTAAGAAGTTTTCTTAATAATAAAATAATAAGATAGAGATGACAACAATGGTGGTTTTCTCCCACATTAGGTTTCCACCTAAAAATCCTGGTGTTCTCATGTGTTGTTGTGTTGTTTATGTGTCATGGTTATTGTTTAATTAAAGAATAATGAAGTAATGATGCACTGATTAAAGATGAACAAATGATGAAATATATGAAAAGTTAGTTAATTGGATATATGTTGTTTGCATTTACTGAAGTAGCGTACATGTGTTGGTTGCATGAACAATAATAGCATATAGAAATAAGAATATGAAATGAAAATTTTAGAGTGAGTTTAAAATATTGATTCACACCACCCCCCCCCCCAAAAGCATTTCTGCCAACAATTTTAATTAGAGCAGGTCACTTCAATTAAAGCTTAATTGCTTGAAGTGGATCAGGGATGATAGGAAAGAAGAAAAAGAAGAAGCCAAATCAATGGGTCAAGGACAATCTACATTAGAAGAAAAAGGAAAGTTATAAACAATAGACAATAAAGGTATGCTTATGCTAAGTGATGATGTCTTTGACAGTGAATATTCTTTCAATAATGAGGACGATGAATTAGATCAAGATTATTTGTTACTTGTGGCTTTTGATGAACAATGTGTAGATGAATCTGATGATGACTTTATGGATGCTCCAGAAGAAGTTAGGGTTGTAAATAAAGAAAAGGAAATCAACATGTATAAGGAAAACACCCTTCTTAAAGAAATAACGTAGCTAAAAATTTGTTTAGAATAAGCTAAATTAGCTGAAGAAGCTTTTAAAATACAAGTTCTAGAAAAGGAAAGGCACTATGAAAATTTAGAACTTCAAATTGTGGGTCTAAGAAAAGGAACTTGAGAAAACAAAGGCTCTAAATCTTAGATTTGCTAAAGGACCTAAGACTTTAGAAGAAATCATTAAAGTGCAACACTCTCCTCTAATTAAGACAAGCCTTGGATGCAAACCAAATGGTGAAACATCAAAACCTATGAAATCTTCTTAAACAGGTACAAGAAGTTATTTCAATGCGGTAAAAGGAAGTAGTCATCAGAATTATAGAACTCAACAATATATCGAAGGATCAAATCCTTCCCATGCAAACAAACTTACCATGAACAAGCTACTCAAGAATATATTATACTCCGAGGTATTCTTATTTCAATGTTCAATGCTTCACTTGTCACAATTTTGGTCATAAAGTTATTCATTGTGTTTCTTATAAAACAATTATTATTAAAGAAGCAAGAAAACAACAAAATGCAATAGGGACAAAGAAATATTCTTATAATGTTTTATGTTGACACCTAATCATCAGGATTGGGTGAATATAATGTAAATAAATAAATAAGTAATATGAACAATTATCGGGAGATGAAGTGAAAAATCTCTCCCTGATGTATATAATAAAGACCTACCTGAAGGAATGAGATATACGAATCAATTTTGGTTGAGGAGTTACTGCCTAGTCTGACATGGTATCAGAGCCAGCTCCCAAAATAGTTGTAACTCCCTTCTGCCTACTGCTCTTTGTACACTATCTACTGCTTTCTGTCCTCTCTGTCTACTGTGCAATCTGTTCACTATTCTTACTACCTAAATTCAGAGAGCGCTGAGAGAGGGATGAATTTAGAGCTGGAATATTGTTTGAAGACGTTTTGGTGGAATAGCTCTTGCTGCATTTTGTTCTGGTTTCAATGGACAGTTCTCTTGCTGCGTAGCCCCAAGAGCTATCGTGAGGCTATCATGGTAGTGATATTTTTGTTTCTTGCATCGATGTTGCAGTAAATGCCATCGCAGTGAAATTTTCTTACCTGGAAATGTTTTAGGTAAAAAAATATTTCGAGCTTTTTAGGTATGCGAATCAGACATGAGATGCCTCTCTTTCTTCATTTTCTGTTTACATGAGGCACCTTAAAAAGCTTCCATTCCTAGATTCACATTTTTAGAGCAAAGAAATAGTAGATCTGAATTGAATCTCTAAAAAAAAAGGGTTTTGAAAATTGATTTCCCTCTTCAGTGATTTAGAAGTGCATGTGAGATTAGCAGCGACTGTGAAGAATGTTGCTCTGTTGATTTGAACAATGCTCCCTTCCATAAGTATTTACAGAACGTTGCTCCATTGGAGAACGCTGCTCCGTTGGAGAACGCAGCTCCTGCCTTGAAGAACACTAGTATATATATGTTGAGTTTTTTTGGCTATACACTGGTTTTGGCATTGTATTGAGCTGTTCATGGCATATGCATTGAGGCCTGAAGTTTGAATGCTGTGTGATTTACGTTGCCTAAATATGATTTACGCTACTTGTAATATGATATTACACTTCGTGTAATATGATTTATGTTGCCTGTGTGTAATATGATGTGGAATCTTCTTTATGGAGCAGAGTACGCACAACTATACACAAAATTTCAATTCTTTCTATTTCGGTAGTAAGTGAAACTCTGAACACAGGTTTTCAAATATTTTGTGTCGTTGAGGAAAAGTGAAAGTCTGAACCGATAAAGATGCTATTGGAGCTGTATCATGCACTACACAGGAACCATAAAAATAATAATAATAATAATTTGATGAGGAAGAGATTTTTTTTGAGAGTGCATACCTAATCTGAATATTTCTTTCGGAAATGTTTTATCTTTTCATTAAAGACAAAGATAGTACAAAGCCCTATATGGAGAGAATGCCCCTTTGAATTGTAGTTTTTTAAAAATTACTACCAGAAGTACAATTTTACTATATATTGGCAGAAGTATTTTTCTATCAGCAGAAGTATTTTTTACAGTATGCATTCAATCATATCTATTGTGGGAATAGTTCTCACTGGAAAAGTGAAATATCCTGAGTGGTCCCGGATGATAAAACACATGCTCATTTTTAATGAGTTGTGGAAAGGAGTGTGTGTTGGACACGGAGACACAGAGCCAGAACAGCCTACATCAGACAAAGAGCTTGTCATTTGGGAAAACAAGAATAGCAAAGCTTATGCATTAATCACAACATCTGTAAATGAAGAGGTGAGTCACCATATTTCTCCATTTTCAATTGCTTTTGAAGCCTTACAAAATCTAAAAGAACTCTATGACTCACATTCTGCACTTGAAGTTGTTCAACTCATGATTAAACTCTTCAATCTTGAACTACAAAATAATGATCCTCTTTCTCTTGCATTTGAAGTGAAGCCTATAATGCATGATATAAAATCCACTAAGGTTTAATTGGATATTCCTCTTATCGCTTTTCTCAAGGCACTTTATCCTACTTACTCCAATTATCTTGAGTCACTGCAAGCAAATGGAAATCTCAAAGATATCACCTTTGACTCTCTTGTGAAAAAGTTTGTTGAAAGAGAGAAAGCTTTTGGAAAGAAGACAACCCCTGAATCTTCTGAAGAGGCTGTGTGCCTTGCTCATAAAGAAAAGCATCCTGCTCAAGATTCTTCAAGAGGAAGATGTGGTCGAAGAGGAAGAGGAAGATATTTCAGAGGCGGGGGGCAGACATTCTCAAGGAGAAAAGACAGATTTACACTGCATACACTGCAAAAGAAATGGATCACATGATGCCTCTACATGCAAGCTACGATGGGGCAAAATTGAGCAGCAAAGAAACCAATAGAATGTTGGCATTATGATTCAAGTGTTGTCCTTGATGGAAACTCACTCAGAGGTTTGATACAGGTGATGGCAACTTAATCAGATGACAGATCAGAATGTAGCAAGTCAAGAGAGAGGTATACGCAGGTTGACCGTGACGAAAGTGCGTATATACGCGGGTTAGCGGAGTAGAAGGCGCATACGCGTATACATGCTGGTTCACAGAGGGAAAGGCGCGTACATGTCGAAAACCATGGTTTTGGTCTGTGGTATTTGGTCCATGGTATTTGGTCCAAAGTGACGACCCCAGGTATTGGGTCCAAGGTATTGGTTCTACATGTTTTTGGATCATGGTATTGAGAGAAGCCTAAACCTATATAAGGAGAAGATCATTAGGCCAAGAGGAGTGCAAGTGTGTGTGAAAGGGTGTGTAAGTGATGAATGTCTGATGACGTGTGAGATCCAGATGCTGGTTATGGGTTGGTGATGTCTTGCTTGATCTGAACCAAGGTTGCACTCATGTGGAGGATGATGAAAGATGGAACGGGATCTCAAGGCTTTGAATGATTATGTTTATATGGTTTGAGTATGGATAGACTAGATCTATTGACGCATGTTTATTGTATGAATGTTATGATCTGGGTATGTTTTGATGTTTGGAATAGCTGCAAAGTTATGAGGTAGAATTTGCAGATCTGTACGCGGGTTGTCTTCGGTAAAAGTGTGTATACCTGCAGGTTGGGTTCGTCCAAGAAGCGTATACAGTATGAAGTATGATATTTGAAGTTGCTATTAGATCTGGTTGTTGTTGCAGAGTTATGTAGTCTGTGATTGCGTTGTTGACAGGGTTTCAGTATTGGGTGATTCAGAGATTGAAGATGCAGGTTGTATTGCAATGGTGATTGTTTTATGGATCCAGTATGAAAATGTATGAAACGTGGTCCCTGGATGATCGTAGGTTGGCACCTACGTACTCGTAAACATATTGGCCAGTACAAGAGCCAGGGGGTTGTAGCTCCCTTCCAGGAGCAGCTGGAAAATGAGTGAAGGTTGGAGCCTTCAGTAGGCCAGCGCCTACGTACTA
>APFE031588042.1:7443-59979 GCA_000404065.3 Pinus taeda
TAATAACTCAATCACTGCACTATACTCTGCAATGTTATTTGTTGTTTGACCAAGGCTTACCCCATGCATAGATACTAACTCGTCAGAGGGTGAATAGATAACCCAAGCTGTAGAAGAAATATTCTATGTACTACGACAAGCACCATCAGCAAAACCAATGTATGTTTGAGAAGACGACAACATCTGCAATATCAAGAGTAAAACCAAGATAAGCAGGAATAATGATAAAACACTCTCTAAACTAGGCACACTTTCTAATCTAAAACACATCAACTAGAAAGAAACTATTCTAACAAGAATCTCCACACCAAAATCTAAACATAATATCTTTTCAGATAAAGCCCATTTCTAGGTCTACCTAAAGAGACACCGTTAACATCTACTAATTCATAGGCCCCTTTGGCTAGCTTTCACTTAACAACAAAAGGACCATGCCACATGGGTACGGATTTTCCAGCCCCTAGCTTATCGTTTACTTGATCATATAATAAAACTAGGTCTCCTTCCAAAAAATACGAGGTGTAACATTACGATCGTACTGAGCTTTTATCCATTTTGCATGAGTCTCGATTGCTAATGTAGCATCACGTCAATTCTCATCTAATTGAGCTAAGTACAACAAACATTTTTCCTCTTCGGAAGTGGCTAGGAGTAATTCTATGGCTATTTGCAATGACGAAATTTTGCATTCAATGGGTAACACTACTTCCAACCCGTAAACAAGATGAAAATGAGTGAAACTTGTTGATGTTATGACTGAGGTTCAGTACGCCCAAAGTGCTGAAAATAACATGTTATGCCAATTTGACCGATGAACACCAATGATTCGTCGGATCATGGTGACTAGAACTTTGTTTATTGCTTCAACCAGACCATTAGCCTGTGGGTAATATGGAGTAGAGCTATCGTGACGCAGGGCAAGTTGATATGTTAGTTCAGTCATCATGATGTTTCGAAAATGACTTCGATGATTAGTGACAATCACTTGAGGAACATCGAGTCTAGAAATTATATGATTGAAAACGAAATTTGCAGTAGTTTTGCCATTTGTCGAAAATGTAGGCATCGCCTCGGCCCACTTGGTAAAATAATCTACCGCAAGAATGATATACGCATGCCCCCCGGCCAAGTGAGGGTTACATGTAATAAAATCGATACCCCACATTGCGAAAGGACCGACGGCAATTATAGGGTGGAGAGGAGCAGGTGGAGCATGCATCTTTCGATCAAAAATTTGGCAACTGTAGAATTTCCAGACTGCACTGATACAATCTTTAAATAAGGATGGCCAGAAATAACCAGTGCGAAATATCTTTTGGGCTATGGCATACCCATACATATGACCGCCACATGCTTCAGAGTGACAGTTATTCAGAACCTTTTCAGCTTCTTCATGAGTTAGACAATGAAGGAAAACATAATCCACTCCACGATGATAGAGTGTATCTCCAATAATATTATGCGGTTGGGATTGGAAACGTATTTTCCTTCGCTAAGAACGTGAAAGTTCAGACCAAAAATATTGGGTTTGGAGATAGACAATTATATCTCCATACCATGGATCAAGAGTACTGATAAGAAACAAGGATTCATCCATTATGGGTTCTTCAGTCACAGCTTCAGTGTCAGTACGTGGCAAATCACACATTAATTCCGCAAAAACCAAAGACTTATTTGACTTGGATTTTTCAAATTCTAGGTCAAATTCCTGCCAGATAACTATCCATTTGGAATACTTTCCCCCTAGAAACTGTTTAGTTAAAATATACGTCATAGGGTTACAGTCAAAAATTACTGTGGTTTTGCGTAGTAGAATGTAGTGACGAAATCACTAGACAACTTGAATAGCTGCCAGGGCCAATTTCTCTACGTGCGAATACTTAAGCTCAGTCAGATTCAAAGTTTGACTAAGATAGTAAATCACATGTTCACCGTTGTATTCATCTCCCTGAATTAAAACCATTCCAATGGTGGAATGAGAAGCAGCGAGGTACAAAAAGTAATCCTAGTTGTAGTTGGGAGGATGCAATAACATTGCATGGGTCAACGCATGTTTAAGTGCATCAAAAGATTCCTGAGCTATCTCATCCCAAAATAATGGAGTGTTCTAATTCAACAACCTGGTAAAACCTTTCGTTATCTCGGTGTAGTTAGGAATGAATCAATGTAAAAAGTTTTCTTTCCCTTGTAAACTTTGGAGTTGGCGAAGAGTCGAAGGCGGAGGTAATTTCACAATAGCTTCAACCTTTGAGGGATCGACATGAATGCCAGCTTTTGAGACAACAAATCCCAGTAAGCAACTCGTTTCTATACAGAAAACACATTTGTCTGGATTCATCCTAATTCAATAATGCCTACATCTCATAAAGATGGCTCGTAAATGAGTGAGATTATTAGCTCTACGTAATGAATGAGCAGATAAATCATCGAGATAAGGCTGGACAATGTGCTTGATGTCATGAAATGCGTAAGACATAGCTCTTTGAAAAGTTGCTCCGATGTTCTTCAATCCAAAAGGTAATTTGTAATAAGCAAATTTCCCCCATGGACAAATGAAAGTTGTTTTAGGTTGATCAGCAAGGAGTATGTTAATTTGATTGTAACCAGAAAATACATCCATAAATGAGAACATTTCACTGTCAGCACAATCGTCAATAATTTGATCGATATAGGGGGTTGGGTAATTGTCTTTAGGACAAGCTCGATTAATATCCCTATAATCAATACATATTCTTATCGTTCCTTGCTTTTTGTTAACAGTAACAATATTCGATACCCAATCTGTTAACGAAATTGGATAAATGAAACCTGCTCGAAGTAATTTCTCAACTTCAGCTTTAATAGTAGCAGCTTTTCTTGGATGTATCTGACGCAAACATTGTGGACAGGTTTAGCATCCAGGTAAGTTTTAATTTCATGGAAAACAATTGATGGATCAATTCCTGGCATTTCTTCATATGACCAGGCAAACACATCACGGAATTATTGAAATAGGGCTTTATAAGTTTGGATTCCCTCGTCCGTACAGGAAGCACCTATATGAATGTTTTCAATAATTTCGGGTTTCACTGAAATGTCAATAGAAATCATTTGAGAAATATTTCCAAAATTCAGCTTAGAATCAGGATGTTGCAATCGATTTTGTAGTTCCTTGACATAATCAGTGGTAAAAATAGATGATAAATCATTTTCAAAGTGATAAAGCTCAGGTAAAAACGAATATCGATGATGAAGATCTTCCCATGGTAAATCATCAATAGACAAAAGTTCACGAATCTGCTCATCAATATGAACAGGATCAGAAAAAGTTGTTGAATCTGAGGTTGATATTGAAAGTGACTCCCCATGGACCACATTCATTAGATCAATTTTGGTTGAACTAGAGTCAGAAAACGATTGTACCGCCTGATATGCAACTTCAAAGGGACTTAAGGGCATTGCATTGCCAAATGAGTTCACCTCAGAATTAGAAGGTAGGATCCAAGGATCATCAAAAGCAATGGTGCTCAATGAAATCATATGAATGGTTGCAAAATAAGGTGATACGTTAGGAGGAGGAAAAGAAAAAGTTCCTAGTAAACTAGAATCTTTACTCAATCCCACTCCAACATCCTTGTAAGGGATAGTAGTTTTACCGACATGTTGGATACTTTCAGAAGAGGTTGCGTCGGATGAAAAATAATTTAACTAGTTTATTGTAACGATATTTCCATTATGAGGGAACTTAATAAGCCGAAAGACCAATGAAAAACAATAGTCATAGCGTAAGACCAACTGCGACCCAAAAGAAGGTTGTAATCTAGAGGGTCATCAACCGCTTCCACATCTAGATTAACAGTTTTACCTTCTATCTCTATAGGTAAATCCTATAAAATTCCAAAAGGATGAAACCCTCGGCAATCAAAAGCCTTTAAAATCGTCGGGGATTGATTAAGCGTATGAGAACTAAGTGATCTCCAACACTAAATCGACATAATACACATTGAAGCTCCCTCATTAATCACAGTCTGAAAGTAAGGTCTGTTTTTTGCTAACACAGAGATCTAGAAAGCCATTTGATGAGGAAGACGAGGTGTACTATTTTCTAAATCGAAGATTATAAGATTACAATCCTCAATATCAATAGATCCTATTGCAGACAATAGCAATTTATGCTGTGCTAGACATGATTGCAGCACTTCCAAAGCCAACATTGCTGAAGGGGATATAGCTAAATCTTCAATAATGTTATAGTTCTGAGAAACTCTCGCATGTGGATTGAAAGCTGACTTCCGAAGTATACCTTTAGCAGGCGGTTTGATTACTAAGTCTGGGTTAGGTTTCTCGATCTGTAGCGGATCAGGATCAAAAGGAGTTTAAGTTGATGGGTTTGAATTAGAAGATTCTGCTTCCTTACCACCAACAAGATTCTTACTTCCATAATCTTGCGATCGTGTCGCAATCTTGACATGGGACATCATCATAATTGGTGCTTCTGAGGCATTTGAGGAAGAACCTATCATCTTACTATCTTGACTAGGAAAAGGATCCTTCCAGACAACAGGTGTTTGAGAACCTTTGACGATTTTCGAAACCTCAGGTCGATGTGGACAATCTCTTGTAAAGTGCTCCTCGTCACAAATGAGACAAGGATAGCAAGGTTTACGTTTCTCGTCAGCAGATTCAGTTTTTTCTGGTTTCTATTTTGTGTTTTGTTTATTATTCTTCTTCCCTTTCTTTTTACTGCCAGATTTTGATTTGGCTGTAGAAGATTCTACAACATAAATATCAGCAAGAACTTCAGCGGAAGCTTCTCCTGTCGGGGAATCTGGTAAAGTTGTAATAGGAGAAGAATTCTTTGCAAATTTCTTCTTACTCTTGGTGCTAACTGAACCAATCATACCATCAGTGGCATGAGACCCTGAAGGAGTTGCAGTTATTTGATTTTGTTTGGAAGATCAAGGATTTTTTCATGTAAAGTATCCAACTGCGTATAAACGAGGTCAAGGTACTGAGCTTGAGAAATTACTTATTCTTTAGTAACTACTCCTGCCTTAGCTACATCCTCAGTGATTTTAGGTAATAATGATTTAACAAACCATTCTGCCAAAATTTGATCCGGGATAAAAACTTTCACTAAACATCATCGACATCGCCATTCATGAATATGGTTTGAAATATATGTAGACGTTGGCTGTTTTAATGAAGTTAATAATTTCGTGCCATTGCCATATCTGACAGGCAACTGAAAATGAGTTAAGAATGAAGTAGCTAACTGAATAAAATTATAAAAACAGCTTCGTGGCAACTCAATGTACCACTTAGCCACGAGACCAATTAGAGTGCGGTGAAAAAGCCATAAGCGAATTGAATCATCTGTAATGGAATTTGATGCACACCAGAGGTGATGAGTCATCACATGATTCGATGGATCCTATCCTGGTTTACCCTCAAACATTGGGATATCACTGGGCAACTTATTAGGCATTGGCAGCCAGTACGAAATATAATAAATTGGATCATTTGTAACGCGCGACAAGTCAGGTAAATCCAAAGTTGTGATAAACGGTAACTGACGGTTAGGGTCTCGAAAACCTTGGGTCACAAGACCAGCTCCAGGAAGAGGATATCCAGGATAACCTGGAATTGGATTGGAATTAGGAATATTATATCCTCCCAGAAAACCATGATTAACCAGACCAAAATCAGGTTGAGGATGAGGTTGTTGATATGTATACCCAGGGTACGGTTGATACTGATAAACTAGGCTTTGCACAGTAGGACCGTATTGATACTATCCCTGGTATGGTTGATAAGTAAATTGTGGTTGACTTGTGACAACCGTACTTGGACCAGGTTGTCCTACAGGCATCTGAACTAAAGTCTAAATTGTAGTTCCAGATTGGGGTAAAGAGGTATAAGGAGTTGATACAGGAACAATAGAAACTAGAGCTGTTGATACTCCAGAAGTAGGTGGGGTAGATTGAACAGAAGCTGCAATAGTTTCAGCAGTCATTTGAGGCAGAGTTCGAGGTGAATTAGGCCCAGACTGATGAGCTCCACCAGGTGCAGAAGTTTGAATAGTAGGCTAGACGGGTTGTTGGGTTGAACCAGAAACCATAGGTTGTCCAGGTTGAGATGACAACTGCACAATGGGTTGCAAAATCTATTGAGTTTGAGATGGATCCCACACCATATTCATTCCGGGGTAAGGACTCATAACAGTTTGAGCATATGGAGGACAATAACCAGGTTGAGTATAGGACTAATAATTGAAAGGTACATTTCGAGCTCCTTGGACAAATGGTTGACAAGAAGGTGGTTGGAAACCTTGAGATGGCTACTGACGTTAAGGTTGATAACCTTGAGGCACGTACTAAAACTAGGGTTGACCTTGAGGTATATATTGATACTGGGGTTGACCTTGAGGCATATACTGAGTCTGGGGTTGACCTTGAGGCATGTACCGTCCCTAAGGTATGTACTTTCCTTGAGGTTGACCCCAAGGCGGTATTTGACTACCATGAGGTTGCCCCCCAGGTAGTATTTGACTGCCTTGAGGTTTCCCCCCAGGCGGTATTTGACTACCTTGAGGTTGCCCCCTAGGCGGTATCTGACTACCTTGAGGTTGCAGATTTGGAATAGAACCAGACATCATAAGAATTTCTTCTATGCTCAATGGTGGAGTTCCATTATTACTATTTAATACCCCATGTCCGGTGGGTTGAGGAGATGCTCCTGAAAAATTACTAGAAACTGACTGATACCGAGAAGGAATAGAAGGATCGCAAAAAAAAAGTTTCCGGTTTTTGGAAAACATGGATGACCGGTTTGACATATTCGAAGGAGGATAATAACCCCTGGGCGTAGGATGAAAAGGAATACGAGGTGGTGAAGCAGCGAGACTCAGATTTTCTAAAAAGTTCGTCAATGATACGTACCAAGCATCACTTTGAAAAATACTGTAGAAGATAGATTCATGCTCCCTAAGTTCTAAAGTTGGTTGATTTTCAGGGAAAGATATATCTTTGTCCGGACTAACAAGTTCTTCAATAGAAATGAGTCCAGAAGGAAGATTTTGGGTAATTAAACTTCCTACCTTGGGTGAACTAGAACCACTAGAAACTAGAGAAGCAAATCCTCAGGATGGAGTAGCAGCAGGTTCAGTTTCAGGTTCAGAAATTTTAGGTTCCTCAACTAATTCACTAGTAGAAGAAATACTACCAATAACTTCGGAAAATGAAATTGGTTTAGAAATTTACTCTGTTGCTGGAACTTGGTAATCAAGGTGAATAATTAAAGATGATTCCCTGGCCTCTGGTGACGCAACTCTACCTTCAATAGGTGTGACAAGAGCTCTTAGCCCTTGAAGCTGACTTGGTGTATATTCGGGAGGTTGCCCCCAAAGTCTACAAGATTGTATCGATAATTTAGCAACGATTAATTAATTAATTATTTCACACGAAATAAATAAATAAATTACAAAAAAAAAAAATCTCAATAAAACCACCTAAAGTCTCTAAAGAACCAAACAATTGAATCACACACCTAACAGTCTAAGAGTTCAAACCACACACAAACAGTAACTTTCCATACCGAAAACAATAGTTGGTGATGAAATCCAACGTCGCAGAATTCAATACAGAAATGGCAGTTGGAACAGTTACCCCAACAACCTGCTTAATGAAAGAGACTGGCACAAGTTTCTTCACAAAACCGTCTCGACTCAAGATAACCCACCAAAGATTCCAATTGAGTCTAGTCGACGTCTGCTCCAGGTACAGTGGGATCTTCCCTCCACTGTCACCTTAGGAAAGAATCCTACAGATTATGGCCACTAAGGTTACCAACAGAAACAAATATACCTGGGGGAACAGTCTACGATCCGATACACACGCAAGGGCAGAGTAACAAAGCTCAATCCCCTTGAAGGCTCCTTGACATAATCCAAGGTTTACCAACAAGTGACCCCAGGCTCCTCGACAATGGTCAATCCGAGGTTTGCCACTTTTAATACGTGTATATCTGGTATCGTTCCCAATGAGGAAGGATTGATTACCTCACTGGTTCAGATATGATCTCGTGCTTGACTCCTTTAGGAGTCAAGCATACATGTAACATTTGGTTCCCAAAGCATACATGTAACAATTGGAATTTTTCCTACCGTAAGATCGACTACTTGTTTGTTTTAACTATCTTGGAGAGTTAATTACTCCCTATTCCAAGATATTAGCCTAAGCTATGTTGGTGATAACAGCCCTAGAAATAAAAAGATTGCTAAATGAAATTTAATTAAGCATTAATTTTATTGGTTTTTTCTTAAGTCAAAAGGTATGGAGATGAAAATTTGTGGTGTGAAGACTCGACTCCAAAAAACACTAAAATATGCACCTAAGATGATAAACAATTCTTTTCCTTTTCAATGAATCTTTAGCTAAAGGAAGAGTTGAGAACGCAATTTCTTGAAAAACAAAAATTTCCTTCAACATATAACTGAAAAGAAAAACTTTTGTCTTTTTCAATACGTTCAAAACAAAGCTACTAATTATGCTCAAAAAATAAATCCCTTTTCGTTTCAACACTCAAAACTACAGAAAACAATTTTTCAAAAGAGAAACTAAAATTTCTAGAAAACACACTGAAAACTATGAAAAATCTAATCTTGAGATCTAACTTCTAAAAACTAATTGAAATAAAACCATCAAATGTTTTTGACGATGTTTTTACTTAGTCATTCAGCAAACTAAGGATTAATTCATTCAGAAAAACAAATCAATCAAAAACACCCAGCTATGCTTTTTTTTTTAAATGAAATTCACAACTTATGACCAAGTTCGTTCAAAGATTTGCAAAGAGAAATGAAATCTATTTCTCACCAAAGGAAGATCTCACAAACCAGCCAAACTTATCAAGAAGACAAAAGATTCCATGACGATCTAAGGTTTCTTAGTCTTCTATGCCTTAAGTCACTACAATGACCGAGTGAACACCAATCCAAGCATGCAAAAACTTTTAGAAATTCATCCAAAACACAACACCAATGGAAGTTACTCAAAGGAAACTTTTGAAAGGATATATGTAGATCTGGGCAGAGACTAAAAGAAATAAAAAGAACCTAAACTTAACTGGACGAAAAGATTTTAGGATTTTCAAAAATTTTGATAGGGTCCACAGGCCTCTAGTAGAACTAGGTGCAGTACCGCTCGGTGCATTAAAGTAACAGTGCGGAGAGGTCCACACTGTAACTCAAACAGAACATGCAGTCCTCGTAAAAATTTCTAAAAAGCAAAAAATCAATACAAGACCTACAAACTACCCAATCCCACACACATCAAGCAAAAAGCCAGAAACAAAAATCAAGTTTCTCAAATCAAAGATAAAGGAAAATTTAAACAATCAAATCCCATCCCGAGCGGAGTCGCCAATTTGTTGGCCGGATAAATCATTCTTGCGGACAAGACCGATCTCCCTAGTATCAATTGATATCTAGCAACAAGGAGAACAAGAAAATCTACTTTTCTCTAAACATATTGCGATTCATTAATAAAAACTAAGAGGTGTTTTATACCCTACCTTAAGTCCAATGCTAGTTTGTGGCAGCCTTGCTCTAACAGCTCCAAAGAGTTTCCTTTTAATAACCTACAATCACAACCAAACACACATAAAAGAACACCTGCATAGCTAATATAACAAATCATGTTCATCATAGTGATCAAGGAATCTATGAAATAAACTTTGAAATAGAAGAACTTTACAACCTTGGTGCCTTGATGCTGTACAAGCTCTTCCCAGGGTCCAAACAGGAATCTCCTCTACTTTGACAAGCGTCACTCTTTTCCAAATGAGATCAAAAGGTATGTAATCCCTCATCTTAGAAGCTCAATTAGGAATACTAAGTTCCAACAGCATTTACCCTCAAAAATATTCAGCTTTCAACCTCCCAAGTAACCAGCCCAATGCTTCATTTTATAGTGCAAGGGAAGGAAGTTACAAGTTCACCATTGAAGGGATAGAGTCCTCCTTCAAAGGGATAAGCTCCTCACATCAAGGGGTTAGCTCCTTAAGGAATGGGATGCATGAACCCTCAAGGAGTGAACTTGCCAGCTCAACATTCCCTCTAGAATCTTCCAGAAATGACTCAAAGTGAGTTTTTAAGAATGTACTTGTGCCTTTTTAACTTTTACAGGGGTTCGCACCCATAACACAGAGAGAGAGCGGTGAGCTGCGCTGGGACATGACCAATGGGTGCAGTACCGTAGGTAATGCTAAGAGAAAGTGAGAAACCAGAAGTTTAGAGATTTTTAAGGAATTTCTCTTATCTTCAGAGATTGATATGAAGAACTGAGGTTTAAGAATTGCAAAGGAGGTAAGTATGAGGGGTGATAGACTCATATTGATTGCAGAATGACAGAGTGACAATTTTCGTGCAACAATGGCTGAATAACCCTGGCCAACACTTAGCCAAATTTCAAGCCCTCCAAGCTCTTATTTACTTGCATTGTTCCTTGAGGAATTATGTCCCTCTTATTTAGGAAATTCCTCAAATTGAATTGTGAAATTCTTTAGGTTGACCTTCTGATTGCATGCACCACCTGTACACATTGGAATAGTCTACAACTGATAGTATACTGCCTTGGAATATCCATCTCAACTGGGTAACTCGAATTCTCTTCATGCATTAATTATTTTGGGATGATTGATTAGTTAACTGGTTGATCACTAGGTGTGGTTGAGGTCACACTTAGATAACTGACCTTCCACTAGTACCTCCAACAATTAGCACTAACTTAACTAACAATAACTCAATTTAACTGAATTAGATTGCTACAAATTAGCAATCAATCATGTTGAAATGAAATCAAGATTTTGCAACTTGAATTAACTAAGTTATCTAAGTGACAAGTTCCATTTCACCTTAGTTAACTACCTCTAAGATTTATGTTGATGTGGAAATTTGAATTTTCTCTAGTTTGACCAAGAAGAGGTCAAACTTAGATTTTCTTGCTACATTTTCATCACCAAGGAGAGGCCTTTTGTAATTTGTTTACAGAATGTGTGTATTTTTTAATAGAAAGGACCACTTTGTTCAAGTTTTTTGAGATATTTTGTGTGGAAAAATTTAATTGATCGTTTGTAAGTGAGGTCGGTAAATTATACTTGAGCGCAGATGTGGTGGAGGTGTTACACTTAAGCTCGAGAGGGATTGCACTTAGAGTGAATGCATAGGAGGTCGCAGTGGTCGTAAAACCCATCGGATAGAGTTCAAGAGGGAGAGTATCCTAGAACACAATTTAAATATAGAGGAATCGACTACAAAGAGGAGGTTGAAATCCTTTGGAGCGGGGCCAAAGTCCCTTCATTTATAGTTGATTAATATTAGTTTTTGATCGTGGATCAGCAAATAGATCAACGATCCAAAGAAATCAGAGTGGCATAACAGACGCATGGCTATCATAATGTATTTAATAGGACTAAAGTTGGATCATTGTGTGTAAGCTTGAAAGCAAAAGCCCAGAGGATTAAGAAGTTTCGAGACTTAATTCATTGAGGCCCCTGAAGACTTGTCACATAACAAAGGTTGAGAACAAAGCATAGTAAAAAGGGGTCGATAGTTAGCTTATGAAATTTATGGGACTCTATCATCGAATATAGGTCGATATTGATGGTTAACAGAAAACATCTGTGTCTCTCGGTGGTTATTACCCATAGTGATTAAAAAGAAGGGATCACAAAGAAAGGTTGGGATGACTCAATTTCGGGGTGATGTGCTTAGATAAGGTTGGAACATATTAAGTTGTGAAGTGGATGTGAGTTTGTTTGAAAACAACACCAAGACGATGTGTCTCAAAGGGTCTTCCCTAGAAGATCAAAGTGGGTGCAATCAAAGGAACATTTGGGATGATTAGACATTGGAAGGATGTGGTACTGAGCCAATGTGGAAAGCATTGAGGTGAAGTGGAATCAATGAACTAGATGGAAATATCGGCATGACCCATGAAGGAGTTTTGACTCCTCCTAGAGGTCAAAGCAACGGAGAAGTCAAAGGCAGTCATCACTTAACGGAGTCTGGGGAACAAAACGTTAGTTAACAAAGAATTTCACATCCTGGAGTCTGTCTCTTGGGAGTGTTGAGAGTGGACAACAAATGAAAATGTTGGGATGATGTAAGGGCAGGATGATGTGTAGCGGTGGCGATATGGAGTTGGTGTATTGGTTGAAGAGACCAATAGAGAAAATGGCATGTCCTGGGCAGATAAGGAGTTGTGCACCAAAGATTTGGGGCTTGGTCACATGAAATCGTGAAGTTAGAATGCCGAGTACCAAGGTTTATTTTGTTGACCATATGCGTGGTTGCAAAGTAATGTCTACACAACAAAAGGTTCTTGCTAATAAAGAAGGGGGGCATGAGATAAGATTGGCCATGTATAAAGTAAAGGTAAAACTCCTCCCTGTGCTCCAATATAGTATCTTTTTCCACATTCATGATCCAAGGGCATATATTATATTAATTGGCCACACATGTTATATTATTAACAACTTGAAACCAATTGTTTTATAAAAGGGTTTTATTATACCCTTACGACTCCTCCCACTTAGGTTTAAAATAGGCATGTTTGGTAATAAAAGGGATTTATTTCATATAGTGGATTGTATGGAAGTGCATGTCACATTTAGGAATAGAGATTATTGTTCACATCTTATCCACCCAAAAAAAATATCTTAAAAATATAATATCATAATTTAGAAAACAAATATTTTTTATTAATTTATCATATTTTTTATATTAAAATAATGGAGTTAGATTTTTTTTTTTAACATCAGAATTATAATTATATTAAATTTCAATGTATAAATTTTTATGAATCATTAAATTTAAGAAAATATCATTTTATAAATATTTAAAATAATATTATCTTTATTCTTTTTCAATAACAATATAAACTTTTAAAGGAAATTAAATAAATTTTCCCAATTTTTTTTTTCTAATAATGTTATTTTCTTGACCCATAAACCTAATAATGCACAGGATGCACGACATTAAATATTTGACACTTTCATAACGCCTATTCTTTTAAGTTTAATCAATGATCATACTGTCCATTCCACACGATGATTGTAGAATATTTTTACATTTCTTTAAATATCAATTAACAAGCGTGGCTTGGTTTAAATACAGTAAATTAAAATTAAAAACAATAATGACATAATATTATAAGATTTTATTAATAGTATGTAAAGGGTATAGTGTTATTTGTTTTCGTATTCATTATTGAAGTTAATTTTTGTAAACCATTTCATTATTAAAGTTAGATTTTGTAGATTTATCACACAGTTTGCTGGAACCAAAGATTCTTAAGTTTTCAAAATTTAAAGTATATATATACAATTTTTTTCTATAGTACATAATTCTAGTATACTTATTTAATATTAGGTATATGTTTTTTAATATTAGGTATATGTTTTTAAGATCAATATAAGTCATAAGTTTATTTTTCACTTGATGATGAATATTTTCCTTATTTAAAATATACATTGATACTACACAAATGATTATATAGTAATATAAACATTTGAATTTTATTGGTTAAATTTGAGAATTTTGTAGTTTTATAATATGGAAAACATTATGTTTTATAAAAGGCCTATAATAACTATTACAACATCTTAGCATGAAATGAAATATAAATTTGATATACATTAAATATAAATTTAGGAAAGGAATAAACTATATCCTCAAATCACAAAAAAAAATGAATTTTTTAGTCTTTTATAAGAACATAAGGCTAATCACAGTTTGGAAACTTATATATTATTAAATTGTGAATGTAAAATTAAAACCATTTGACTCTTAAATGTTAGATATTCATGGATATACGAGGAGAGAACAACATAGTTATTGAGCTGAGATATTCATTCTAAAGCCCAATGGGAAGAGGATGTGCAAGTATGTACATGCTCAACTTGGAATTAACAAGTGTCCTCCTAAAATAAACATAAATATTCTCTAAATAGAAAAGCAATGTGGGCCATAATAAAAAAGAAAAAAGAATATGCTATGCATGTCCATATGACCTAATATAATTTCATGTAAAGTTTAAATAAATTATTTCAAAATCTATGTTAACTAACTTATATGAATATCAACTTCATATATCTTTATATAGAAAAAAGTGCTAAAAGAAAATATTTATATGTTGTATATAATAAAATATCCAATGTAAAAGGATTTTTTCATGATGGCGCGAATGCACCCTTTTTTGCAGCAATTCTGACATCAGTTAGGGTTTCATAGGTCTACTCATACAGGTTGAGGGCTATGCCCTTATGCTCTTCACCTCGCGAGTGCCTTGGGGATCGTCGTTTCACCTTTTTTCGTCACCCTTCCTCGCATCTAGCCCTGGGTCTTCCACTTGCACATCACGGTCAGTCGACAGGTCGAAGAATATGGAGGTGGATTTGGTTGACTATACGAATAACCTGTATGTATCTATGCCCATCTAGACTA
Source organism: Pinus taeda (assembly GCA_000404065.3). Lineage (NCBI taxonomy): Eukaryota > Viridiplantae > Streptophyta > Pinopsida > Pinales > Pinaceae > Pinus > Pinus taeda. The sequence goes on from APFE031588042.1 coordinate 21,929, forward strand.
CATCAACCCATCCCCTGTTAGATGCATCGTTGTTTGCACCCCCGGTCTCCTTTGTGGGTTACCCTATGGTCATTACACCGGCCTTTCCAGCACACCCTAGCTCATGTTTAGATATTTTTTGCCTGTAGACTCGCAACCTTGGTTTGGTTCTGATAACCCTCCCCCTTCTCCGACATCCCTACATTGCCTGGTTACATGCCTTGACTCCACCTCCCCCTCTTATTCCTCGGGTTATTCCTCTATTCCTCTTGCATTTGATTTCCTTCTCATTTCGCCATCAGAACTGACATCTTTCCCCCCGAAACTCCTCCCCTTCAGCCGTAAACCGTTACCCACTTTGTTTCCACCCCTCTCTCATCCGCATTCTTTGACGGACCCCCTATCAACTTGGCAGACTATGAATCTGACCCTAGGGTTGAAAACTCCCTGGACCCCCCTCTCGAACCCTCCTCTAGTCCCCAGGCTAATAAGCATCCCAAAACAAGGAAGAAGTCCAAGTGTGTCAAAGCAAGGAACAAAGATGTCTCTCTCAAATTCGGTGAACGGATTTAGATAGGGGATGTGGTTGACGTTGTAGACCATGTTCTCGTAGGGCATGTACGAGGGCAAAAATATTCTACTGCTAGGCTTCGATAATGGATCATTGAAATATGGGGACGAATACTCTCTGAATTTCCATCGATTTCCTCTCTCTCACCTACTTGGTTCACCCTTCGATTCAATGTTCATACTACACTACATGGGTGCTCTCAAAATATTGGCATATCGAGCTTGCACCTGTCTTGGTCAAGTGATCGAGTCCCTTGCTCGATTCAAAGAGGGAGAAATTGGGGGTTGGTCCTATCTGGGTGCAGTTACCTAGTTTTTCGCTACACTTTTGGTATGAAGACATCTTCAAGCACATTGGAAATGCACTAGGTACCCACATGGATCATGACAAATCGTTCATTGTCTAGGGTAGTATGTCTTTGGCCCATATCCTGGTTCATCCTGATCCTAGAGAAGGATTGGAGGAAGAAATTACCCTTCACTGGAAGCATTTCACCCGCATTTAAATTCACAACTACGAAGGGGTTCCCTTCAGGCGGAAATGATGCCACAAGATTGGACGTTTACATAAGGAATTCCCCCTGGTAATATATGTTCCTCCTCAGGAGAATGTGACTAATGGATTGGTTGACAAGTCGGTTTCACAAGAACAGCAGACGCCCTTAGCTCTTGGTAATCTGTGAAAGGAAAAGGCTCAGGAGAAGAATCGTGTCACCACTCTGGTTTGTCCTCCCTCATCTCCACTTACAAGATCCTGGATGGTAGCCATTGCAATGCTCTCATCAGGCAACCCTCCCTCCTATTCTTTTGATTCATCTCTTACTCTTTATAATTCCTATTTGTCATCCTCTTTATCACATTTCATCTTGACATATGCACCTGCATCACCTCGCTTGTCTTTTGCCCTGGAACATCCCCCTCCTATTTTCTCCAATACGCCTCCTTCCTTCGCACAGCCCCCATGAAATTCCCTCCAACGGAGGCATCATAATCTTCACGCCCATCCCACTTCTACAACCTCCACTCCTTGGGAAAATCCTCTCCCATGGATCTCTGTGGAATTGGAATCATCCCTCCCCTTAAGCCCCCTAAATCATCTTGGGGGAGACACTCCTCCATATCCAAAGCCATCTATCAAGTTGTTATCGATGTTGCTGAAGGCCAAAAACTCGCCATTCATTAGGCTTTTAGAGCACAAAGAACCCTATCTTCATCTCCCATGAAGTGGTTATCCCTTAATTGTTGCGGGCTGGTTAGCCCTACTAAAAACCTATCCTTCAGGAGACTTATGGAAACTAAATTGGTGGATTTCCTATTCCTTCAAGAAACCCTTGGCCTTATTGATATGGTTATACCTATGCTGGAATCACTTGTACCTATATGGAAATTTCATGCCCTAGATGTTCAAGGGTGATATGGGGTATTGCCATTGGGTTTAATCCTATATTGGTAAGACTATCAAATATTTGGGGCCTGAATGGCTTCATTGGTGTAGATATTTTCTCATCTAACCTAGGGATGGATCTTTGACCAATTAATGTGTATGGCCCCTACCACAACCGAGTTGTATTTTGGGAACAAATCCTCAATTAAACCCTTTTCCAAGCTGATAATACCATTTTTGGAGGTGACCTCAATTTTTCCATTGGACATGCTGAATCATGGGGGCACAATGCTTAGATTGATCCTTTATTTGATACTTTGGAGGCTCTTATAGATGATCATTGACTTATTGATATTCCCATGGCTCATCTTCAACCTACCTAGAGGAATCAATGGACTAGAGAGGCCATGTTGGCTCGAAGGCTGGATTGTTTTCTCATCAAGGAATGGTTCATTGGGACCCTCTATAACTACAGGTAGAGGGTTGGATCAGGGGGCCTATCTGATCATTCTCCCATTTATCTTGAGATCGTTGGTCATGCTCGCAAACCAAAAGCCCCCTTTAAATTATATGCCACTTGGTTAAAGGATTTAGACTATATCCAATTGGTCTCAAACTTTTTGAAATCTCACCCTCCTAATTCTAATAGAACCATTTTGGAAGGTTTCTCCAACAACCTTCTTAAACTCAAGAAATTAACCATTTCGTGGGCCCATAACAAGAGAAATATGAATGGTATTAAACTCCAATCTATTGAGACTAAGCTCACCAACCTGGAAGATGTTAATGAGATGGATATTTATCTATTGATACCAAGTCCCACCTCATTGAATTGGAGATCAAAAGGGATAGGACTCTAAAAGACAGAGAGGAAACTTGGTGACTCAGGAATTGAGCCATATCGCTAAAAGAGGGAGATGATAATACTAAATTCTATCACCAATATGCAAATGGGTGTGGAGCAATCAACACCATCTCGCAGACAACCAATGAGGAAGGTCAGAGAGTTCATTCTTTCAATCATCTGGCATCAATCAACACCTCACACTTCAGAAATCTTTACAAGGCTCCACAAGAAGCAACATTGGCCAAAATTATTAGGGTGGCAGGAATTTTTCCTCCGTTTGTTGATCAGGAGACAGCTGAGGACCTATACAAGCTAGTTTCCATGGGGGAGATGGAGAATACCTTAAAAAATTTTAAAAGTGACAATGTCCCTGGCCCTAACGGATGGCCGGTCGAATTCTTCTTGGCCTTCTTTGTACTACTGAGGGTCGAACCAGTTGTTGAATGTATGAGGATTTCAATTCGACCTTCATTGTTGTCATCCCTAAATATGATTCCCCTCAGTCCTTCAATGACTTTTGCCCCATCTCACTCTTCAACTGCATATAAAATTATTGCCAAGATAATTTCCATTGAACTTAAGCCCATCCTATCTGCGCGTATATCTCCTGAACATTTTTCCTTTCTTAATCATCGTCAAATTCATGATGCCATTGGTACTATAGAAGAGGTATTACACTGCATCAAGATAAAGAAGCTGAAAGGCATGGTTCTTTAGATCGACCTTGCAAAGGCTTTTTCCCATACTAATTGGCTTTACTTGAGAATGATCTTAACTCATTTTGGGTTCCCCCTAGAATTCATCAACTAGATCATGTACTACATTAACAAGGTCTCATTCAGTTTTCTTATTAATGGATCTTCCCCCCCCTTTTCTCATTCAGAATGGGGTCTTCGATAGGGCTGCCCCCCTCTCCCATCTTATGTTCTTGCTTGTTATGGAAGGCCTGAGGCGGCTCATTGCAGAAGATCGCAGACTTGATCGACTCCAAGGTATCAATATCACCAGCAACTGCATCCTTACACATATACTATTTTTTGATGGTGTATTAATCTTCCTCAATGGGAGTTTTGGTGATTCATCAACCTTACTATCTTTAATGAAATTATTCTATCAAGCTACTGGCATGGAGTGTAATTCATAGAAATCTAAAATCTCCTCTACAGGATGCACACCCCATGAGATTCAATTTGCACACCAGAGATTTCCTTTCTCACTTCTATCATTGGATGATGGATTGAAGTATCTTGAGTTTCGACTCAAACCTCTACAATACAAGATTTCATATTGGACCTAGCTCATGGCCAAGATTGAAAGGAGACTTAATATTTGGGATCAAAAATGCCTCTCTAGAGCTAGATGATTGGTTTGAATCAAAACAGTATTGGAGGCCACTTCGGTCTACTGGATGTCCATGGCCTAGATCCCAAAAGGAATACATATGAGAATTCAACAGTTATGCAGCAGATTCCTATGGAAAGGGAAAGAGGATGGTCACATATATACATGGGTTCCTTGGGATTTGATTGCACTTCCAAAGAAATGGGGAGGATGGGGAATAGAAAACCTTGAGTCCTTCTCTAAAGAACTTGCTACCAAGATGGGTTGAAAAATCCTCTCAACAAAAAGCTTATGGATAGAGGACATTTATCATAAATACATTTTGCCCCTTCACACTCTTAATTAGATCAGACTTCCCACTTGGAACAAGCCGTACATATCTTCCATTTGGCATGCTATCTTAAACTCTATACCTTATATTCATGAAGGACTGGCTTGGAGAATTAGGTCGGGCTCCCTTGTTCGTGTGGGTATGGATCCATGGTCTAGATGTGGTAATACATACAAGCATCAACCTGATCTTATTCAATTTTTATCTAATGCTGGTATTAACTATCTTGATCAAATTGTAGACCCAGAGAATACTAATATTTTTACATAGGCTTGGAAATGGGTTATACATCTTGGCATCCTAATTGGCACAATTACACTAATTCTCTTAGTGAATCACATGTTAGGATTATTGAAGGCGACGATGAACTTATATGGGCACATGCCAAGCATGGTCATTACACTCCCAAGAATGGCTACCCTATTCTATAATTGTTTCATAAGCCACAAAACACTGATTGGTGGTGGAGTTTATTATGGAAATTGAAGACCCCTCCTCGCACTAGGCTTTTCATGTGGACTGTACTTCACCACAAAGCTCCTATGGGGGAGAATTTAATGAAGTGATCCTTCCATGGCCTTACTCGGTGCAACCTATGATGACAGGTGTCTGAATCTATCGAGCATATTTTCCTTCATTGTCCCACCATTCTTTCTTTTTGGTCTTTGATCCTCTCCTCCCTCTCTATCACCTTTCTATGGCTGAGGAAATCCATCCTTGAAGCCTCGAAATCATGGTGGACTTCAGCCTATTCTCCTAAAGCTAGAAATATCCCTCTATTGGTATGTTGGGCTATCTGGCTAACCCAAAATAAATCCATTTTAAATGATATCATACCTCACTGGACATAGCCCTCTGCACATGTAATATGCATTTATTCCAGTATTCCTGATGATGATCAACCTGCTCCCCTTCATACCATCACCCCTGAATTTATCGAAAGAAGCTTACCTTGGGCCTATTTTTATGGATCTTCCAAGGACAAGGCTGTGGGGGGGGGTGGGGACTACTATACCTATCTTAGAACCATTCCTTTAAATTCAGATGGGGTTGGGAAATGGAACTAATAGCTTTGCATAATTGATCGCACTCAGACATCTTTTGCACTTTTCTTTAGATAAAGAGTATAGACACATTCAAATATATGATGACTCCAAGATAATTATTAATTGGTTTAGTTGTTCATCTATCTTTCATGTACACACTCTAAGGAATATATTCGATGATGCACTTCATTTGAAATCCTAATTTGACTTCATCGTTTGTCATCGCATCTATAGGGAGTGCAACTAGATTTTGAATTAGTTATCGAAGGAGGTCACGATCTAGCCTCGAGGCCTATGGTTAATCCAAGAATAGAAGGGAATGGACTTCTATCAGTACTACCATTGCCTATATATCAACCAAAGAATATAGGGGACTGACAGGGCCTGATTTCATGACTTTTTGAGCTATTTCCAATACTTTTTTCTCCGGAATAGTCTTATGTATATATTTATTTTTTGGACATGTAATTATGAACATACTAGTAGTATACCCTATGAGTTTTTTTTCACAAGAACATCTGAAGGTGGTTCGCCACAACGTACGTCATATGCTTCTTCAAGCATCTACAATATGTAATTTTCAAATATTAATGGAAATTACGATTTTTCCTTGGGGAAAATAAAATATCGAATATAGGTTATGAATAAAGTATTTTAATATGAATTAATATTGACTTATACTTGTCAAGTCCCACTATCCAACCGATTGAGGATGGGCCTCATCTACAAGACAACATTAGGCGTGGTTGTGCCCTATGCTAGGATGAGGAGGAATGCTAAAAAATCAAGTGAGCTTAGGGTTGGTGTGGCCCTCACTAAGTACGATCCTACGTGAATTTGATGAACCAGGTGATGAATTTGATGAATTAGATGCCCGTGGATCACAACTCTTCTAGCCACATGTCAAGCCTAGAGGATCATAGACATTTTGACAAAAAAAAATCATTGACCTATACTTAAAATGATACGTCATTCAAGAATACACAGACACCATGAATATGTAGATACCATGACTAGTTAGTTCTTTGAATCCCATTGGAAAATGTATTTGGATCATTGTGTAGATAACTACAGTTACAAAAGTACAACCAAAGAGTTTTATATTAACCAATGACAAAATAAAAGTTTGATTTTAGTAGAGGCCATTGAAAGATATCAAAATTATGATTATTGGGTGTGTAGCATTACAGGTACTGATGAGGAGTCTTCTATGGCTTCGGATGGCTCATCTAGTCCCATAAGCTTCCTCTACCTATGCAAGATAGATTTCGAGCAGGGGCATCAAATAACTAGTTCACACTATTTTGTCTCTCTCAAGAAACGTAATGTTCATGTCAAAAAAGGTGAATGTTTGGAATGGATTGCCTAAATGGTTTATTTTTAGTACTAGTATGATAGGTATGATAACAATGATACATTGTAGGATATCAATGGTACATTTCAAATGGGTTGTCTAAATGGATTATTTTTAGTACTAGTATGACAAGTATGATAACAATCATACATTGCACGATACCAATGGTACATTTCAAAGAAATTATTACAAAATAAGCTAGCAACCAATGAAATGCAAGAAAAATAGAATAAAATATTTTAAGAAATGTATATATATATATTTTTATAATGTTAACTTTAGAAAATGATGTTTAATTTTTAGTAATGCAAAGTAATTAGTAGTCAAAGTATTACTGAATATGATAATGTTAACTTCAGAAAATGATGTTTAATTTTTAGTCAAGTTAAGGGAAAAGTAATTAGTATTCAAAGTATTACCGAATTCGTAATCCCTGCTCATGACAAGATAATAAGTAGATAAAGGAAAAAAAAAATTCATGATAGAACGATAAAGCAAGAAAATTATGTTTAGAAAACAATGATATCAGATAACCCATAGGTTTTCACTAAGTTGATGACCGTATTTTAAATCTAAACACTGAGCACCAAACACAGATATTTACAGAGACCTGGACCTGTCATCTTTCCTTTAAGAACGTTTTTTATGTTTTTGGCATTTTTGCTTCTCCATTCAATTCGGCCTATTGAAACTCACAAAGTGAGATTAATTGTTTCATTAGCCATCACCATTATTTATACACGGCCAAGCTGGATAATCAACAGTGATTTCCACCGACTCCTACGGACTATTAATTAACTTACTGACTAACAGTGATCTCGACGTCATATGAACATGGTTTTTCAATGTCATGAACAGTCACAGAGGTCGCGATTAATATTATAACAAATCTCCCCTCAACCACGATGACCTAGACTTTAAAGTGCTTGCTAGTCTCAGTCTCGGTTACGACTTACAACAATACATAAAAAAAACTTGATAATAAGGCTTTCACTTTTTTTTGTTTTTGTTGTTGGTTTCACACAACACAACCCTCTTCAACAGACCCTCAGTTATAGACACTCCTATCTGCTAACATTCCACTAGAAACTCTTTGTGATCTACACCACACAGGTGTCAGATTCAGCACAATCTTCTTCAGCAGACACTCGGTTGCAGGCACTCCTATCTACCAACACTACACTAGAAATTATTTGCGATCTACGCCACACAAGAATCACGGCCGGTACAACCTTCTTCAACAAACACTTAGTTGTAGACACTCCTATCTTCCAACACTCCACTGGAAACTCCATATGCGACATAGGCGTCACGGCTGACACAACCTTCTTCAGTGGACACTTAATTGCAGACATTCCTATCTTCCAAAACTCCACTAGAGACTCTCTGTGGCACACATGTGTCATGGTCAGCATAACCCTATTAAATGGATACTTGGTTGCAAACACTCCTATCTGTCAACACTCCACTCGAAAATATCTACGCCACTAAGGCGTCGCGGTTGGTGCTACCTTCTTTAGCAAACACTCAATTGTAGATGATCCTATCTGCCAACATTCCACTAGAAACTCCCTACGCCACACAAGCGTCATGGTCAGCACAACCCTCTTCAACAGACACTCAGTTGCAAACACTCTTATCTGCCAACACTCCACTCGAAACTCTCTATGCAGCAGCTATCACACAACAACACTACACACTCAGGGCCCTTCACATGCTCCACGGTTACATGCAACCACACCACTGATCCCTTAGGAATTCTCACACCACAGAGCTCATAGCTCTAGCTTTGATGAGAAAAGGGCTTCAACCAGACCATACCAAAAGTATGAGGGGATCCAGAGAAGGACTCATCACGTTCCTACATAGGCATCAGGTTTAATGTATATTTAATGAATGCTAGATTGGATCCAATAGCGGCTGCACTCAATGCCTTCGATCCCACGCCACTACACTTCTCGTGTTCACACAAGACTATACCTGTAGTTGGTTCAATAATAATCCACAGACAACAAAATGTGGCTTCACCAATCTCCAATATGAACATACGCTGGCCACAAATATAGATGTATAGCCCTACGATGTGTCTTCAACACATATACAATCTACTCTGATTCCTCCACATTCTCTAGGTCTTTAATCACTAAGCAAGTCAACTCACAGACTTCACACAACTTCTCCCCATACTCAAGGCTCTATGCAACCTTAATCAAAAACTTCATGCAAGGCTCCTCAACACCAACAATGGGCTTAAAAAGAAACTCCATGCTCACAGGCTTCTCAGCTTACTAGTCCAATGTTCCGCTTCCAGTAAATCTCTCATAGTTCTTTACAATGACCTCGAGCAATTCAAACAACTCATCCTCCACGTGAAATTTCTAACCAAAGTTCGGACCTCGGCTTTATTCCACAACAATATTTATTCGATCTCAGTAGCCGCACCTCAGTTTTCATGACAACCATAACAATGGTCACTTTACACCACTAAAGAACAACAAGAAACTATCATCCCACAAAATCTCCTTTTAATACTGCTCAATCACCAAGCTTCAATTTACATATCCTAGGAATGGCGCTCCAACTCCCTCAGTTTACTAGCACATGGTCCAATACACCACTCACTATATCACTTCCGAACTCTTAAATGATACAAACGTCCTCCAGATCTTGCAACTAGGATCTGTCATCATTGTTGCTACCTCACTAAAACAATTATTCTCCAACATGCATCTACACCAGGCCCACTGACCAAATCACATTTTTGAATTAAGAATTAAAGGTTCTCTCCACGTAATGGGCTTCTAGCTGACTGCAATTAAACATAGAGATTTGACTACTGGACAAACTTACACTACTTCCAACCTCACAACTGTCACAAACTTCAGCCTCTGGAGCTGCAGTGACACAAACATCACAAAATGGCCCCTCCGGTGAGAGATCGCCTCTCTACTTAGCCTTACTCCACGATACCAGGAACTTGGGCTTCACACAACCCTGCAACAACTCACATGACCTTTTATGCTTCTACGTAGTGCTCAACAATTAAGTTCCCATGCACAAGGAGAAATTGCTCTTCAAATAGAAGATTGAGCCCAAAACTCTTGCCTCCACCGAGCTTACTCAAGCATGGGATACCATGTTGAAACTCCCAAAGTGAGCTTGATTGTTTCATTATCCATCACCATTATTTATACGTACTTGAGCCAAAGAATCAACAATGATATCCACCGACTCCTACCGACTATTAGTTACCTTTCCAACTAAAAGTGAGCTCGCCGTCATATGAATAGGGTTTGTCAACATCATGAACAATCATGGATGACGTGATTAATATTCTAACACAACCTCCTTGTGTGCTTGAAACCAGGTTTCCAAAGTAGTTTGAGACCATGATTTCCTCACTCGCTTCTTAGATTCTGATGGATTATCATTCATATAGATATTTGCATCATCCATATTGATATTTGGGTCTTCCATTTTTATAGATCAAATTCAAATATTTCGGATTATGTATAGCTCACTAGTAAGAGATAGGTCAGTGAGTAGTCGAGATCTAAGAAAGCATGCAAAATAAAATATAAAGATGTCTTATTTTCCACTATTTACTAAATATATCTTTGCGGAAAGACATGTTTTCTTTGCTTTCCGTTAACATTCACAAGTAGTAAAATAAAAGAAAACGAATCTCTTAAATTCAACAAGAAATTTCCTAGGATTTTCTTTCACTCAACTTGGATAGCAATTATCTTATCTTCCATTTTGAGATATCTTGAATGAATATCATACCACAAAAGAAAGAAATTATGCAGTTGTCGTTTCTCATCCAGAATCATTCACAAAGAACTAGGACTAAAACCTACATTTCCAACACCTCAAATCGCAAATGTTGTTGGAAAATGTAATTCCTACTTGTCTCAATTGTGACTTTCTATGTAAAGGAGTCCATTCCTATTCTATAGGAGTGGTTATATCTATATGTCCCTAGTTTGGTGTGTGGTTGAGATATTCTCTCAACCAACTAATTGTGTGTCCAACATAGTTTCTCTATCTTGAGGCAACACTTCTTGTATATATGTAAGACCATAATTGATTAAAGGATATAGATTTCCTTATGGAAATTTAACATGGTATCGGAGCCCATGAGGGCAGGTCCTTGACCCCTTCCTGGGCCGAGGGAAATACAAAGTTTGGCGAATGTTTTTTGTTCATTCATTTTTTGGTTTGTCTATCAAACTTTTTTGCTAGAGACTTGAAATCGGCGTGGAAAACAACAATCTATTGATCGTTTGAGTTGACCACTAGAAAGGAAGGGACGACTGAGTGCTGGCAATGAAAGGATGACCAAATACCTTAAAGTTACATTTGGTGTTGCATACTATGCAATTGTATTGAAGAACGAGGCTAGTCTGGTAAATTGAATGCAACCCAATAATCCCATAATTCACTGTGTGAAGCCCATGAGAGTCACTATCTAAAAGTTGGGTTTGAAGGATATGGTTTTACATTGGGAGATTGTCGACTGGAGACTATGTATGTGTGTTTTTTCTCCTTTCCTTTGGTCGCTTTACAGGGGGTTAGGGATGCTGAGATCCTTTGCTAGGAGATCGAGATCTGTTTGCTTGGATGCTGAGTTTCGACAATATTAGGGGATCCCTGCAATGTGACATGAGTGGATTGATTGGTGGATTTGCATGGTCTGCATATGGTGGATATGGTGTATCAATTCCATTCTAGTGGATATGGTGAATCGCTTCCGCCGTGATGGTGAACTGTGGCTTCCATGATTGAGTTAAAATAACTCTCTAGCATCTCGTGCTCCTATAGCAATTGTGCATTTGAAGCACATGAGTCGAAGGCACAAGCAAGGTGGTGAGTGTGGATGCTGAGACTTAGCTCGAGCTTTCTTGGAGGTTGAAATTTGTGCTGTTGAGCTAGGATATCGAGTGTGTGGTTTTGTGTTATAATTATGCTTTCACTATTAATTTCGGATGTTGTGGTGCGGTCAACAATTTAAAATCGTGCAGAGTGTGGATTCTGTGCCCGCTTTCGAATCGTTCAGGCGCAGATAGGGTACCATTGTGGCTTGACAACCTGTTTGGTGTGAGGATGGATTCAGAACTTGCATAATTGCAGAGGCAATTTCTTGTAGCATGGGAAGCAATGTTTAGTGTGAGATTGTCGGAGATTAATGTCATGGAACTTGTCAATACTCTTCAGTAGCTAGAGTTACTCAAATCTAATTTTCTCGATACCATCTCCAGAAAAAAATATATCACTTAGAATGGTTTGAGAACTAAAATGGAGGCAAAAATAGGTAGATTGGGAAAAGTATCTTTAATTGAACTTGCAGATATATTAGGAGTGGACTTATATCATGTGGAGAGACAAGATGGATATATTGTTGCAAAGAATGAAAAACTAATGCTAGTGTAGGGAGAGAAATTGTTAATTGTCTATTGGGACTATGTATCTAAGCAAATCAATGAAAGATTACAAGAGTCTAGAAAAAATCTCTTTGGCAGAACTTGCTTCCCAACTGCATGTTAGCTCAAAATTGCTAACTAGTATTTTGGAGCCTCACCTTGGACACAATTGTACAAGGGAAATTGGAAGGCAACCATCTTTATACTCCTTCATATATTTATTGTATTAGGGCCACTGTATGTAGAGCAGCACAAGGAATTATGGTCCCAACCAACTTATCTTCAGTTTGGAGCTCCTTACATCAATTTCTTCAAGAAATGGATGGAGAAACTCGTGGTTATACAGAAGGAAAAATTTTCCAGCCCTTACTAAATAGCCTCATTAAAGAAGGGGAAGTTCTTGGTTCACTTCGGCCATGGAAATCTCTATTGTTGGAAGCCTGGAGATGTTGTGGTGCTCCCAAATCTAGAAGAGGGAGTGCAAGCACCACCACTAAAGCCAAATGCTCTTGCAAGACCTACCGAACCTATTCAAGTGTGATACATGTAGCTTGATATCAATCATGATATGCAGGATGAGTATAGTAGTGAATACACTAGTGAGGAAAGTGCTCGAGGTGCACATAATCTAATTGGGAAGCTGGAAATTGTTGGTCAAATCATAAAGGTGCCAGCAGTGTCTGATCAAGTTGAATGCAGGATTTTGGGGCTAACGCTACTGATTTTCATAATAAGTATGTCATCTCATGGTATTTCTACTTATTCTTGAAGTGACATTGGTCTAACCAACTATTGTCACAATTATGAGTGTGTGTTGGAACTGGTCATTCCAATGATACACAAATTTGCAGCATATGGTGAAGACACGAGACTAATGAAGCCATTAGAAGAGTTGTATCAAATATTAAAGGATGATGGACAACGAAGTGAAATTTTGTTAGAGTTTGTAGAATAGATTCATGATGATAATGTATTATGAGCCACACATTCTAATTATAGAAAATCTACATGTTATTGTTTTGTAATGGTTAATTGTGGTACTTGAAATGTTTTATGTACTTGTTGTAAGACCGAGAGAGGCATGCATACCCTTTGTTATGTGTTCCCTCTGTTAGAGAGTTTTAACACCCTAGAAGAGTGTGTAATGCAGGATCGATACACTTGGGTGGGCCATATTGGTTTTATACTCCATGAAGTGAAATTTTATATCTAGGGGGAGTTCATCGAAAGGTGGGATGAACCATGTATGTGAAAGACTTACTAGTAAACTGTGGTTGTAGGAGTTGGAAACCCATGCATTCCGATAGATGGTCGTTCCTTTATATGAACATCGGCAATTGCATGAACAAGGTACAAGGTATAATTACCAGATTGGACCAGATGTAGATATTGCATATTGATATAGAGATAAGTAGTCATTAAGGGCATGTGTAGGAAAATGTAATTCCTACTTTCAATTGTGACTTTCTATGTAAAGGAGTCTATTCCTATTCTATAGGAGTGCTAATATCTATATGTCCCTAGATTGGTGTGTGGTTGAGATATTATCTCAACCAACTGATTGTGTGTCCAAGATAGTTTCCCTATCTTGAGACAACACTTCTTCTATATATGTGATCCTAATGGAAAATAGAATCAACCCATGGTATTTATCCACCCATGGTATTTTAAGTGATATCCCCCCATGGTATTCATTTACCCATGGTATTGTGACATCCACCCATGGTATTCATTCACCCATGGCATTTTCCCATGGTATTGTGACATCCACCCATGGTATTCATTCACCCATGGAATTGACCCATGGTATTGTAACTGAAAAATACTGTAAGTAACAAGTCGCATTTTGTAAAAGCATAATTTGTCTGCCACATTGTAGCTTTTACAATTATTCTTCATTTTAATAAAATTTTCTTTGTGGTTTTGTTTATTGGGTAGTCTCCTCTTTTTCTTCTAGCAATTCAATTTTTCAAATCTTTGGGGCCTCCCCCTAAGATCCAGATCAGCGGTATCAAATAATGTTACGATTCTATGGGAATGAGGGTTTGATGCATATTTCAGTTTCAAATTTTGCAGAAATATTCAACAAAATTCAAGAATGCTCTATGTCCTCTATAGAGCATTTTCTTGGGCCAAGCAGGAAGTATATTTTTTTTCCATTCTTTTACAGGAATGTTTTTGAGCGGTGAGTTTGCAAATCAGATGTGAAATTTTTAGTGAAAATTTTCAAAGTCAAATAACAGATTTGGATTCCTTGCAAAAAAAATACCCAAATTCAAAAAATAATCGGCCGAATCAGAGTCCGGATGAGGGAGATATCACTAATTTAAAATCAGCTATGTAGCATAAATGTTTCTGACGACAATTCATGGACGACGACTCTCTTATCTTTTTTTTTTCGCAATTTTGATGCAAAATTTCATAAACATGATTGTAGATCTAAGAGACTCTCGAAAAATCGCTCAATTTCCAAAAACAAATGGGTTGAATCAGAGTTCAGATGTGTGAGATATTGCTGATTTAAAATCAACTATTTTTTCATAACTTTTGTGACAGCGGAAAAGTTGCAACGCGAATATGAGATTCTAGAGTGTTCAGATAATGGTTTCTAGCACATGAGAAGATGAAAATTGGTCCTTCTATTTCCAAAAATAGGTTATAATAAATATTTTGAGTTATATTGACTGAGTTATGTCCATTTTAATTATGGAGCAACATCAGGAGCGGGTTCCCTTTGGAGACGTGCTCTCCCACCTCCCTTCAGTCGGCATCTGCTTCACATTCATCAATTTCATCATAGCAACATTTGGCTTGGGTTCTTTGGAGATGTGCGCACCCACCCTAGGCTATGTAAGCACCTACTACTTCATTAACAACCAACATCACAGTTATGGGTCAATCGCACATAATCCTTGTCATCGAAGTCCATTTGCTAAGCCGCACACTGTTATTATCACAATTGGTCACAAGAATTACATGGTATCTCTATCCTCGGATCTTCGTTTGTCATGGTTATGGGTTATCCACAAACCCACACATCATCAAAGTCCATTTGCTAGGTATCACAGTTGGTCACAAGTATTATAGGGCATCTCTATCCTCGGATCTTCATTCATCGTGGTTATGGGTTAATCACATAAAACCCTTCTCTTCAGTGGCTCTTCATATTCAACAAAGGATTTGCAGGAGGGAACTTCATGCAATGGGGGCCATTGCATCTTCAAGAGGGAGGAATTATCCAAATGGAAAATGGCATCAACCCACGACATTCATCCACCCATGGTATTGTAAGTGATATCCACCCATGGTATTTTCCCATGGTATTGTGACATTCGCACATGGTATTCATTCACCCATGGAATTAACCCGTGGTATTGTAACTGAAAAATACTATAAGTAACAAGTCACGTTTTGTAAAAGCATAATTTGCCTGTCACAATGTAGTTTTTATAGTTATTCTCTGTTTTAATAAAATTTTCTTTGTGGTTTTGTTTATTGGGCATTCTCCCAAAATTTGGATCAATATGTAATATCATAATTGATCAAATAATGTATATTTCATTATGGAAATTTAACAAATGCAATTTGCAAAAAATATTAAGACTTTTGCAATCTTTCGCACAAAACAAAGCAAATAACGCCAAACCACACCACATACATAGATGCGTACATCTTTTGAACAATTGTGATGATGTACATGACTTGAACACAAGATTATTTCACAATAAGAGATGGATGTAATACAGAAGTTGAGAGGACAACAACAATCGAGAACATATTTAGGCTGCTTACCAACATTCATGAATTGAAAATTTAGTGTGTGTCAGATGATAGAATAAAGGGACTCGAGTATCGTTGGCGGCCTCCCATCTCCTCTTGTGCTTTTGTTCATATGAAAATATAATAATTTTTTTTGAAAAAGGCTAATAGATTTTTTTTGGGTTTGAAACTGAATCAAATACTTTTTTTATACCAAAAAAAACAATTTTTTTAAATTAAATTTTGTCTACTCATTTATTTAAAAATCAAAATCCAAATCCAATTCTAATATAAACTATATCTACCATTTATTTAAAAATCAAAATTCAAATCTAATTCAAATATATACCTACCATTTATTTAAAAATCAAAATTCAAATCTAATTCCAATATATACCTACCATTAATTTAAAAATCAAAATTCAAATATAATTCCAATATAAACTATACATGCTATTTATTTAAAAATCAAAATTCAATTCCAATTCCAATATAAACCATAACTATACTATAATTAAAAATGCAAATTCCTGTCATCCAATTCTACTCTCAACCACGCTAATAACAAAAATTCGAATCCAATTCCACTCTCAACGACGCTAATAACAAAAATTCATAATGTGGCGGCTTTGTTTTTAACAATTTTATAAAAAATTCTATAACCTCACTGTAGCCAAAACCAAACACTCAATTAGTTAAACTTCGACTTATTCATGGCACGTTCACCTCTGGCCGCTTCCCACTCTTAAGTTGAAACAACTGTCTTCCATTTTGCAATCCTTTTATAGGAGCATGGACCCATTCCAACTCTACAGTGATTTGCTTTTCTTGGGATGCATATCCTCTAATAACCTGTCATTTATTGTCCAACTCTCTTTACAATTTTTTAATTAGCGACTTGTAGCCATTCCACGTCGGCAGTGGATAACGCAGATTGCGCTTTTCTTCACGTATCTGGTAATACAAACCTGTATACATTCCACGACTTTTCCAATTTTCTAATAGCAACATGTATCCATTCCACGCCTGCAGTGGATAACGTAGATTGCGCTTTTCTTCACGTATCTGTTAATACAAACCTGTAGCCATTCCACGCCTGCAGTGGATAAGGCATAATCTGCTTTCCTTGCATGTGTAGCTCGAAATAAGGCGTCATATTTTAAAATATTTATAGAAGAGGCCCCTTTATCAGCGCTAATTCAAACGCTGAATTCATATATGTATATGTTTTTTAAATATTAGTGTAATTGGTTGTTATTCATTAATGCTGGCTAATGCTTCATTGATGATTCGTACAGGTCTCTTAGGTTTGGGATGAAAGAACAAGTTCACTCAAAATTGATTTTGATTTTAAAATTTCTCTCTAACGTGCTTTAAATTTCTCAGGAACGTAAAATCTAAATCCATTAAAATCAATTCTAAAAACATGAATTAAAAAAAAAAAAGGAAATCCATAATAATTCACCGATGATGAGAAAGTGACCAGAAAGATTTCCAAATCTGAGAAATGCTAAAAAGGGGCATATAATCCACCAACTTAGAGTTTACAATGGTACGTCTTGTACTTCCACCCACCCAAATGTTGGGGCATTATTTAAAGGCTAAGCATTGAATTTGATTCATTAGCTAATAAACCAGTGGGAGAAAGTCATTGGCCATAATATTATTATTCCCACAATCGTACCCTTCAGATCAGCCTAGTGGCGGCTAAACCCAATTTGGACAAGTAGACAATAGATTATTGAAATAAAATCTATTGGATTCTACTGAGATGATCTGGATTGCATATTTAACTAGATGTTTTCACAAAAGTAGAATCCATTGGGCTCATTACAGCCTTAATATTATAGAGATAAAATCAGGTCCTTTCTCAGTATACCTATATATATATATATATATATATATATATATCTTGGTATGCTTTGGATTAAGCATGCACAAGTGGTTCAAAGCTGTTAGTTATGCAAAGTTCAAGGCGGTGTGTACTATAACTGTGCTGCAAAGCTCAAGGTTGTTAGTGCTCATACACAAATCTGGCTTCAATGGCTAACGGAAGGGTTATCATTAAGGGTATAGCTATAAATTTGGAGATTTTGGAGGCTATATATGTTATAGCTAAGCCTGCCGGGGACAGAGACAGCCTTTTCGTTCGATATTATCTGTCCAGTGGCAATGGCAAGGGAAATAATAATATTGGAGTGAATACGAGGGAGGTGATGGCAACGTGAAACCCTCAATGGAAACAAACATTCTGCTTGGAGTGCGGCGGGAATATTTACGATGTTAATGTTATTTCTGAATTGCAAAAACAGTTTGTTAGGTTTGAGGTGAGGAAAAAAAGCAGTAGAATAAGAGTACTGGGAAGTATGTTTCGAGCGTCCGAATTGATGGGATGGGTTGAAATAGCATGGAAGGATCTGTTGGCATCTCCCACATTATCAATCAACAACTGGTTTCCCTTAATATCTGATACTCGTGGAGGATGAGAGCTGCCACCCAGTTTGCACCTTGCAATCTCCATTGATCAGCCTCCTCAAGAACGTGGGACGGAGATGGAAATGTACGATTCAGCTGAAGTTATAATGAGTTGCATGAATGAAGTGAGAAGGAATTATTTGAATGTGAATAGGCGCATTACGCGGCTACAACGTGATGGCTGTCGTTGCGGAGGAACAGTATGCTGCCAGCACCTCCATGACGAAGGTATTTTCGCTCTTGTCATGTGATGGCATGTCGCAGCCTCCAGATCGAAATGGATATTAAATGGGGGGTTGGTTAGAGACTAACTCAGTGCTGTAAACTTACGTGACAGTCGATATCGTGTATGTTTAGGATGGAAATTTTTTGAAATTAATAAAAAAAATATATTGCTACCAGTGATCCATTCCATCATCGATGAATTTTAATGGTCGGCATCCCTGGTTGTCATCTCTCCGTTCATACTTATCAAATCTCACCAGATAACTATCATGTTCACATTTAACTTCAGACTCATTTCTTAACTTTAGAGTCATTTCAGAAAGTATATTGCATAAAATCTCGGAAATGAATAAAAATTCACATACCGATCTGTTTATGTCAAGTATACAAAAGCTGCTTTTTGTAAATAGGAAATTTTGTTTGTATCATACATTTGGACAAGAATCACAATAAGAAATCGAGAAACGAAGGTAATATCCCTTTTTAATAAAGAAAGTTCAATATAGAATTACATCTAATTAAATTACTAGATTAAGTAATGATTTCAAATGATGAGAGAGACCTTGTTTTTAATATAGAATTACATCTAATTAAATTATTATTTTTTTCTGAATTTGGCTACTTTTATATTAATACAAAATATAATTACAAAGAGGCCGCTAGCCTCACAAAAGCATGCTTACAAAAATCATTTGAAAACCTGACCAGATATCCCTCATAGTGACTTGCTTTGAGGCTTGATGAATCTTGAAACTGTAACTGAAAATTGGTACATGGAGTTGAGAACCAGTCAAAAACTCAAAACTGCAAGGCCTTTTTATGACTGGAAGAGAACCCATAAACATAATGGCCCAGTACAAAGTCCAAGAGGACATAAACCGTAAAACAACGATCATGACCATAAGCAAAAACTGAGTTGAGGCGGCCACTCAACGGAAATCGGTGAGCCAAAATTAGCAGAGAGATCTGATACTGATACTGATATTGAGACAAGAGATGACTTTGGATTCTGAGAGGATAGGACAACTTCTTGCGACCGCGGACCAAAAACAGAGAGATCAATCACCAAGCGAAGTAGGAGGCGATTCCTCAGTAATGCGGCAGCCGAAATGGTCAGGATCTTCAGGTTCAGTGGGCTCGCCTTCTTTACCTGAAGAATCACCCCCTGCAGGAGCATTAGGACCGGCGTG
Source organism: Pinus taeda (assembly GCA_000404065.3). Taxonomy (NCBI): domain Eukaryota; kingdom Viridiplantae; phylum Streptophyta; class Pinopsida; order Pinales; family Pinaceae; genus Pinus; species Pinus taeda. The sequence continues at coordinate 41,853 of APFE031588042.1, forward strand.
AGTGTTAGTTTCTTGATTAATTGGGCCACCAGGATCCTTTAGTTGAGTAGCCTCGTTCTTGTTTGATGTCTTCGTCTCCATTGGAGCTCCTAGACCAACAGCCCCCGAACCTTCACCTCCCGTACCAACAATGTCTTCACTTAGCTCAACTGTAACAGACGCAATGAAGGTAGAGTTTCCAAGGGAACTGGGGAAGCGGAAGTGAGCTGTGTGGGAATGGGAGTGGTAAGAGCAAGCCTCAGTGGTAATTTTCCCTCTCCCTCTGCCCACGGCCACTTCTGGTGACAGGGTATCTGGAAAAACTAAATTCTGAAGCGTCAAATAAAGGCTTCGAGGTCGTGGAGGATGGTTGGTGGTAGACATTGCCACGGGAGCTGCCTTGCCTACAGCTCATCCTTGAGCGAACTCTAGGCACGATGAGGATTGCGGGAGGAGCAGAACAAACAACTACTAAGGAGACAGAGAGGGAATGACAGAAGACAGAGCAGGATGGATTGAAGGGAAGATGGATGCCCAGATGAAAGGTAGCGTGTTGATCCCAGGCTGAATAGAGAACTGATCTTTCTCGAGAGCCAGGTGCAAAGGTTTCGCTCGAACAACTTAAGCATAAGGGAAGAGCCAGAATGGAGAAGAAAAAAAGTGCCATAACAATTAAACTGTGAAACTGACGGGCGGTGGGTTGCTGCGTAAATGCTGCATTTAATTTGTAGTCCTGAAGCATTGAATCAAAACCCTTGCGAGGCCGGTTGGCGCAAGTGATGAGCCACGCGCCTCCTTTCAACACCGTCGTCGAGCTACATGCCATGTGATACACCCGCATCTGGGGACATCTAATTAAATTATTAAATTAAGTAATGATCTCAAATGATGAGAGAGACCTCGTTTCTCAGTCATAAAAATAAATAAACTTTTGAAGATTTAATTAAAAATTTGTTCCTTTGTTTCATAATAATTTGTGAGATTTTGCAGTACTCCAAACATATTAATATTAATTTGTAATGGTGTAATAAAGTGGCTAATCTTTAATGGGTTGAATTGTATTCATGAGCTTAATAAGAGAGTTATGAATTATGTTAAATTTAATTTTAGTTCTAAACATTTTTATGCACAAACGTTTCATGGAAAACTAATTAATTATATTTATATATATATATATAGACAAAAGTAAAGGTTAGATATATTCTTAAAGAATTAAATAGAAAATTTAAATCTTAAGAATTTATATGGCAACATCAAATACATGTATCATAAATTTAGAAGAACACTTTGTATTTCCAATAACAAGTTATTTAGAGAGGTATCATATAAAGAATAATAGAGCACCTATTTAGATTTGATGACAAAGAATGCAAAGGTGGAAACACAAAGAGAATAGATTCAAAATTGGTGATGGAGTGAACTCCTAATTTCTGTGATAACAACTCTGCATTCTTTGTCATGGTATCAAAGGATTCTCCTTCATTATTGGAGATATGAACAATGCCTCTTTGTTGATCTGAATATTTCTTTCTGCATTCATGTTCATAATGCTCAGATTTCTTGATGTAATACCACTAGATATTAGATTTTCTCCATGTTCTGCTTCTATGTGTCAAGTTCTGTGAAGATCTCCATTGTTCTACTACATGACAATGTTTTGTAGATCTACCTCTTCCACTGCCTCGCTTGTTGTTGCTTCTACATCCTCTGCCTCTGCCAAGACAGACTTATGCTTTAAAATCTTGTTCCATCGAATCTTCTCCAAGGTTAAGCCTTGTTTCGCATGACGGAAACGATTCAGTCAATTGTTCCACTAAGAGAGTTGTAAGATCTTTGGATTCTAGAATGACTTTTACAAGCATGTCATATCCGTTTTAATAAAGAAATTTTTAAAATAGAAGTACATCTAATTAAATTATTACTTTAACTAATGATTTCAAATGATTAGAGAAATACCTTGTTTTTGAATTCATAAAAAATAAGCTTTTGAAGATATAATTAAAAATTTGTTCCATTTCATAATAATTTGTGAAATTTTGCAATTCTCAAAACATATTAATATTAATTTGTAATGGTGTAATGAAATAGCTAAACCTTATTGAGTTTACTTGCATTCATGAGTTTGAAAAGAGAGTTATGTTAAATTTAATCTTAGTTCTAAATATTTTTATGGACTAAAGTTCTATGGAAAACTAATATTTTTTTTTTTTTGACAGAAGTAAAGGCAGATATATTGTTAAAGAATTATATGGCAACATTAAATATAAGTTTCATAATTTTACAACAACGTTTTGTACTTCTAATAAAAATTTATTTACAGAGGTATCATATAAAGAATAATAGAGCATCTATTTAAATTTGATGACAAAGAATGCAAAGGAAATACACAGAGAATATATTCAAAATTGCTATGGAGTGAACTCCTATTTTTTGTGATAATAGCTTTGCATTCTTTGTCATCGTATCATAGGATTCTCTTTCATTGTTGGAGACATCGACACTGCCTCTTTGTTGATCTCATTATTTATTTCTACATTCATGTCCATAACGCCCAAATTTTTTGCAGTAATACCACTCGAAATTAGATTTTCCCCATGTTTCGCTTATATGTGTCTATTTAAGTGAAGATCTCGATTGTTCTGATGCATGATGATGTTCTATAGATCTGCCTCTTCCTCTTCCTCACTTGCTACTGCCTCTATATGCTATGCCTCTGCCTTTGCCTCTACCAAGAGAGACTTGTGCTTCGAAATCTTGTTCCATGGAATCTTATCCCATGTTAAGTCTTGTTTTTGGCGACATAAGCGATCGAGTCAATTGTTTAATTGAGATAGTTATAAGATCTTTGGATTCCATAATGACTATTATAACCATGCCATATTTCCTTCACATGCTTCAGAGGAATTTTTCAACTATCTCCTGATCTGTAATGCTTTCGCACATAAGCTTGATTTTATTGACAATGCCCATGACTATAGTCATGAACTGGTCAACGTTCTTTGTGCCAATCATCTTCACGGTTTCGAATTGAGCTCGTAATGTCTGTAATTTAACAATATTCATTGTATCAGTACCATGATAAGCAACTTTTGGAATATCCCAAGCTTCTTTTGTTGTTCATACGACGATTATCTTGTCGAAGATAGATTCATCAATTGAATTATGCATCCAACATTTGGCTCTTTATTCTTTCTTTCTCATATCTACAGCAACATTTCTCTGATTATTGGCCATGACTACTAATGCTTCTTGGGTCGGCTCTACATAAGCATTCTAAAGTGTATCCCAACACTTTTGGGCTCTACATGTACCTAAGAAGTTGCGAAAGAAACCTGATGATAGAAGTGAGAAATGTACCTTTGTAGGCTATAGTGAACAATCAAAATCCTATAGGCTCTACAATCCAGCCACCAAGAAATTTATTTTAAACAGAGATGTTAAAGCTTTTGAAAATAAATCTTGGTTTGATCAAATTAATGAAGCTTTAAATTTGCGTGTTCATCCACCACGATTTCCAATATTGTAGGTACAGGAAGAACCATACCACCTTGAAAATGGTACATCTTCTAGCCGTGAATCCAACAATGATTCATCATCTTCAAAAGAAAATGAAAGAAACTAGTAGCATAAGGAAAATATTTGGGCAGGAGCATGAATTTAATCAATAGAATCTATTTTCCTTTCTTTCCTGACAACCAACCCATTTTTAAGAGGAAATAAAAGAGAAACATTGGGTTGATGCAATGAATCATAAAATCACAACCACAGAGAAGAACGAGACTCGGGAACTCATTGATCTCCCAAGAGACAAAACCAAAATTGGTGTGAAGTGGGTATACAAGAACAAACTAAATGAAAAAGGAGAAATTGAGAAACATAAGGCAAGGCTAGTTACCAAAGGATTCTCACAATAGTTTGTTTTCGACTATGGCGGAACCTTTTCTCTAGTAGCAAGGTCAGACATAGTTAGAACTATTCTAATCACTACAACTGAACACAAATGGCAAGTTTCTCAACTTGATGTAAAATTTGCTTTCTTAAATGACAAATTGTAGGAAGAGGTTTATTTGGATATTCCCCCTGGTTTTTGAAGTTCTAGGGCAAGAGCATAACATGCACAAGTGGAAGAAATCCTTATATGTATTGAAACAAGCTCCCCGAGCTTGGTATAGTCGAATCAACACTTACCACATCAAAACTAGATTTTGCAGAAGCAGGCATGCGTAAACTCTTTATACAAAATCTCATGACGGTAAAATCCTCATTGATTGCCTTATGTTGACGATACTCTTTATACGTGTAATATGATTTTAGAAGAATTGAAATCTGCCAGCCAAACATAGTTTGATATGATTGATCTAGGGTTCATGAAGTACTTATAAGGTATTGAAATTCAACAATCTCGTAATGGAAATTTTGTTTGTCAACAAAATTATAACATTGATATCCTCTAAAATTTTAATATGATAAACTGAAAACTAGCTGACGCTCCAATTTCTCTAGGAGCCAAGCTAAGAAAACAAGATGAAGAACCATAAGTTGATTCTACATTATATAAAAGTTTAGTTGGTAGTCTCTTATATCTCACTGCAACTAGACTTGATATCATGTTTAAAACTAGTTTTGTTTCTACATTTATGGAAACACCCAAGAATTCCCATTGGGAGGTTGCAAAAATAAACTTACGATGTGTTGCAGGGACACTAGACTATGGTTTTTTCTACACAGATTTTGAAGATTGCTCACTTATATGGCAACATCAAATACAAGCATCATAATTTTAAAACAACACATTGTACTTCCAATAACAGGTTATTTACATAGGTATCATATAAAGAATAATAGTGCACCTATTTAGATTTGATGACAAATAATGCAGAGGCATAAATACATAGAGAATAAATTCAAAATTGGTATGGAGTGAACTCCTATTTTTTGTGAAAATAACTCTTTACCTTTTGTCATGGTATCATAAGATTCTCCTTCATTGTTGGAGATATGGAAACTGGCTCTTTGTTTATTTGACTATTTATTTCTACATTCATGTTCATAATGCCCAAATTTCTTGTAGTAATAGCACTAGGCATTAGATTTGCTCCATGTTCTGCTTCTATGTGTCTACTACAATGAAGATCTCGATTGTTCTAATGCATGATGATGTTTTGTAGATCTGCCTCTTCCTCTTCATCACTTGCTACTCCATTTATATCCTCTACCTCTACCTCTACCAAGAGAGACTTGTGATTCGAAAGCTTGTTCCATGGAATCTTCTCCCATGTTAAGTCTTGTTTCTTGTGACAAAAGTGATCAAGTCAGTTAGTTAACTGAGATAGTTGTAAGATCTTTGGATTCTAGAATGATTGTTACAACCATTCCATATTTATTTGGCAAGCTTCAGAGGAAATTTTCAACTATCTCCCGATCTGTAACGGTTTTACCAATAAGTTTTATTTGATTGATAATGCCCATGACTCTAGTCATGAACTGGTCAACATTATCTGTGCCAATCATCTTTAGGGTTTCGAATTGAGCCCGTAATGTCTGTAATTTACAATCTTCATTATATCATTACCATGATAGGCAACTTTTAGAATGTCCCAAGCTTCTTTTGTTGTTGATGCGCCAATTATCTTGTTGAAGATAGAGCCATTGACTGAATTATGCATCCAACATTTGGCTCTTTGTTCTTTGTTTCTCATATCTGCAGCAACATTTCTTTGATTATTGGTCATGGTTGCTAATGCTTCTTGGGTCGGCTCTACATAGGGATTTTGAAGTGTATCCCAACACTCTTAGTTTCTACATGTACCTAAGAAGCCGGAAAAGAAAATTTATGATAGAAGTGAAAAATGTATCTTTATAGGCTATAGTGAACAATCAAAATCTTATAGGCTCTACAATTCAGTCACTAAGAAATTTATTTTAAGAAGAGATGTTAAAGTTTTTAAAATAAATCTTGGTTTGATAGAATTGATGAAGCTTTAAATTTTCCTATTCATCCACCACGATTGCCAAGATTGTAGGTACAAGAAGAACCATACCATGTTGAAAATTGTACATCTTCTAGCAGTGAATCCAACAATGATTCATCATCTTCAAAAGAAAATAAAAGAAACTAGTAGCATCAAGGAAATATATGAGCAGGAGCATGAATTTAATTAACAAAATCTATTTTCCTTTATTTCCTGACAACCAACCCATTTCTAAGAGGAAATAAAAGAGAAACATTGGGTTGATGCAAAGAATCATAAAATCACTACCATAGAGAAGAATGAGACTTGGGAACTGGTTGATCTCCCAAGATACAAAACCGACATTGGTGTCAAGTGGGTATACAAGAACAAACTAAATGAAAAAGGAGAAATTGAGAAACATAAGGCAACGCTAGTTACCAAAGGATTCTCACAACAATTTGGTGTCGACTATGGGAAACCTTTGCTCTAGTAGCAAGGTCAGGCACATTTAGAACTATTTTGGTCACTGCATCTCAACACAAATGACAAGTTTTTCAACTTGATGTAAAATTTTCTTTCTTAAATGCCATATTGTAGGAAGAGGTTTATGTGGATCACCCCCCTAGTTTTTGAAGTTCCAAGACATGAGCATAAGCGCCCAAGCTAAAGAAATCCTTATATGTATTGAAACAAGCTCCCCGAGCTTGGTATAGTCGAATCAACACTTACCTCATCAAAAGTGGATTTTGTAGAAGCAGGCATGCATAAACTCTTTATACAAAAGCTCATGACGATAAAATCCCATTGTTTTTCTTTATGTTGATGATATTCTTTATAGATGTAATATGATTTTAGAAGAATTGAAATTTTTCATCCAAACATAGTTTGATATGACTGATCTAGGGCTCATGAAGTACTTCTTAGGCATTAAAATTCAATAATATTCTAGTGAAATTTTTGTCTGTCAGCAAAAGTATAATATTGAAGTCCTCCAAAAGTTCAATATGATAAATTACAAAATAGATGACACTCTAATTCCTCTAGGAACCAAGCTGAGAAAACAAGATGAAGGACCAAAAGTTGAGTCTACATTACATAAAAGTCTAGTTGGTAGTCTCGTGTATCTCGCTGCAACTAGACCTGACATCATGTTTACAACTAGTTTTTTTTATAGATTTATGGAAACACCTAAGAATTCCCATTGCAAGGTTGCAAAAAGAAACTTAAGATGTGTTGCAGGGACACTAAACTTTGGCTTGTTCTACACAAATTATGAAGATTGGTCACTTTCAGACTATACAAATAGCGACTATGCATGCAACTTAGATGATCGTAAAAGAACTTTAGTGTATGCTTTTCACTTGGGAACCAACTTGATCTCATGGGAATCTAATGAACAACCCATTGTTTCAATATCTTTTGTAGAGGCAAAGTATGTAGTTGCAACCTCAATGGCTTGTCATGCAGTGTGGATGAGAAGGCTATTGAAGGATCTTTCAAATGTTCAAAAGGAGTCAATTCTATTTTTTGTGATAGCAACTCTACATTTTTTTTATTTGATCGTAGGAAATTTTAGAGAAAAAATCTAATTCATAAAATTAAAGAAAATAATATGATTGCCTTGAAATACTTGAATTCATACCTTAATAATCTCTATGAATGCCCTAATTACATGGACACTTTCAAAAAATGATGAATTCTTTTCTCTACAGGATATGGATTTTGGGATTAAGAGGCTCGTAAATGGGAAGGATAAATATATTAAAAGATAGCGAGTTGAAATTTCTGAAATTTTAGGGTCTATTCTCATCCCTCACATACACATGCTCTTAAATTTACAAGTGAAGTATGACATCTCTAAAACCTAGTTGCAAAGTTTCATTATACCTATTTTTAGAAGTGAGGATAAATGCATTCCCTCTAACTATATGATCATTGTGATTAGCCCCATTTTATCCAAAGTATACATAATTGTTGATTTTTAAGAGCTAATTATACAAGCACACTTTTCTACAACTAAAAATTACTTCCAACGATATAGGATATTACTTTAACACACTCCAGAATATCATTAAACAAATACACTAAGAAAATTCAATTACTAAAACATTGACTGTCTTAGAAATTTGACTACATAGAAACTTTGGCCTCTTCCTCAGATTACTTCTCACATACAAGAGAGAGAGAAAAATGTGAGTGATGAGTGAGTTTATATGAAAATGAGAAGTTCAAGCGTCTTTTTATAGTGATTTTAGGGTTCCAAAGTGGTACGGCTCTTTACAAATTAAATTTAAAATAAAATAAAAATTTATTTATTTGAATTTAAAATTTATTTTTTCTTTCTTTTAATTTGTGTAGTTGGGGAATACCTCCCAAAGATACATAAAATTTAACACTCCCTTTTATCTAGGGAGGTATTCATCTTGACTTCCTTAAGATGTCCACTTAGCTGAAAAATTTCTCTATCCCAAGAAAATATTGGATGAGCTTGCTATGTTAATGCATCCATCAACTTTATGTTCTATTCCAAAATGACATGGAAATAATCCTACATCAACATCATGTAAAGGGTTTAATCACCGACTATCCAAGTACCCTATGACAATATGGTCAGTTACCCCCTAAGTAGTGTAAAAATAAAACGAGTCTTGGGTCACAAACTAACAAAGTCGTCACTTGGAACCAAGTCAATTTTCCCTAATCAATGGTGAAACCCTGGTCCCATTTACCATTCCCCCAAGTCATCACATAACACTTGAATGGTAAAAATAATTTCCTGATACTTTAAGGCTCTCACTCGACCAACTATCCAAGTACCCCTTAGCAATATAGTTGACACCTTCTGACCAAGGGGTCATTCCAGTCCTTAATGTTATCTGAGGCATTCTCTCTAGCCACATTACATGTCACCCAATCAATACCCTTGACCTAGGGAGAATTTCTTCCCTAATGCTACAACATCAACACTCCCTCTCAATGAGGGAGGCTTTCTTAACCATTCCAAGCTTGTCCCTAAAGTATATAAACTTAATCCCGAAGAAAGACTTTGTGATAATGATTACAATCTACCCACCTGTAGAAATTTCTTGGAGGCTTAGTGCTACCTTCTATACCACGACACAAATGTAGTGGTACTTGATCTCCGCATTTTGACCTATCATGGAAAACTAGATTTTTCGAAAGATTCACACAACTTCTACTGTCACAATGTATCATTATTATCTCCAACACTATATCAAACAATCCTATGAGCAACTTTCGAATTCATAGTGCTTCACAAATCATGATACTAACCGCAATACGATCTGTATATTCCTACAACCTCACTTCATCTCCTAAGACATAAACCACACTCATGTGTACCACATACTTTTATGAAATCCAATGTATATTCCTAGGATCCACCATGAATTGGTTGAGGGTGTTCACTCCAAAGAAAACATCAGCAATGATATTAACCATATACATCAAGGATCCGATCAACTATTGACCTAGAGGGATCTGCCAAATCTAAGCTAGAGCCTCTCAACTTCTTCAGATTAGTCACCATGGGAGTGGACATGGACTTGTAATCCAACATCCCTATTCTATGAAGGATCATAATAATATAATTCCCTTGACCAAGGAAGATCTCATATCATTTTTGCTGCACTTCTAATCCCAAGAAATAATACGTCAAACCTAGATCCTTCATATCAAACTCATAGGTCAACTACCTCTGACACAGAAGCAGAGCTTCTTGTGGTAGCCTTGACTACTTCCTCTATCACAGAAGCAAACCCTCCTCTCTCTACTGCTTCTTCTATCACGCGGGATATCCATTCTTCTCCCATTAGAAACAAGTCATTAACATAAAATAACGATCTAACAAGTTCATTTTTCATATCCTTGTAGTAAATGTTGGGATCGACATTACTCATCGTGAAACCAAGGCTCATTAGATATTGATCACTCCAAGAATACCAAGCCCAATGTGTCTTCTTAAGTATATAAAAATCCTTCTTCACTCTATAGACATCGGACTCCTTCTCATGTACCTCAAGGCAGACGTGTCTTCTTGAGTATATACAAATCCTTCTTCACTCTATAGACATGGGACTCCTTCTCATGTACCTCAAAGCCTTGAGTTTCCTCTATGTACACTTCTTCCTCAATCACTCCATTGGGGAAAGTGGTTTTCACATCCATGTGATTCAATTTCCAACCCATAATAGAAGCAATAAAAATAATAGTTTCATTAGCAGTGTATATGGTGATTGTAGCAAATTTCTCTTCATAGTTCTCTCCCTCTTTCTAGGAGAGCCCTCTTACCATGAATCTGACTTTGTACTTCTCTATGCTGCAATCTACAACATGCTTGATCTTGTAGATCCACATGGAAGTCACCAATGACTTCTGCTTAGGTCTCGACACGATTTTCCACACATCATTCATCATGATGGATTGATATTCCTCCATCATAGTATCCTTCCAAACTTGCTAGACTACCGCCTCCTTCTAGTTGGATGGCTCAAAATCAATGATGTGACTCATCAATGTTGCATATCCTCAGTACTTCTTAGAGTTTTTTTCTTTCTGTGAAAATTTTGTACGTAGTTACATTCCCTTATGTGTAGGAATTTACAGGGTAAGTTCCTCAGACAAAACACCAAAGGACACTGCTCACAAATAGATCACAGATCAATACACTAGTATTGCTGACTTGGTTAAAATCCACAAAGACGGAAACAGTCAACGGCCTGAACCAACATGACCACTTTAGGCAATTTATTAATAAAATAATGAAAATTTACATAAGCTTCTCTCATGAACAGTTACCGTGCAAATGACCCTCCATGCTCTTTAAATAGAGATCATGGATCAATCGAGTGTTAAGCGACAGATTAAGTGTCAGTAATACCGAGGAGAGAATGAACCGTCGTATCACTACATATCGTTACCGTTGCATTGTAAGTTAAAAAATTAAATAGTAAAGAAACAAGTTTTACCTAACTCTACACTAGACCAAGTTATACTTAACTACTTCCTATGTGTCAGAATATCCTAACATCCCCCCTTAAGAACAACTTGGGATAGGATTGAAGGATGTACAAAAATCATACAATAGGAGAAGGAAAGAGGCATTAGAGCCTATCCCCCCTTAGTGACAACTTCCTAAACTCCAACCATAAATCAAAGTTTAGTAAACTCCGCCTCTGTGAGAGCCTTTGTAAAGATGTCTGCAACTTGAACATCTATTGAACAATATTGCACTTCAAGAACATGGTCATGAATGAGCTTTCTAATGAAGTGCATGTGTAGTTCAATGTGTTTGTTGCACTGATGTTGGACAAGATCTTTGCATAGTTCAATGGTACTTTGATTATCACACCAAAGTGTAGTCGGATGCTGCTGCTGAAAGCCAAACTCTAACAAGATCTGATGAAGCCACAGGGCTTCCTTACTAGCTTCTATGGCACCATGATGCTCTAATTCTACTGATGAAAGAGAAATGGCACTTTGTTTCTTGCAAGCCCATGTAATAGTTCCTAAACCAAGAGTGAACACATAACCTGCAGTAGACTTTCGATCATCAGGGTCACCAGCCCAATCAGAATCAATGAAACCAGCCAATAGAGGAGATTCTTCTGCACTATAACAAACCCCAAACTAAATTGTGCCTCGAACATAACGAAGTATTCTTTTAGCTGCTTTCCAATGACTTTCATGTGGGTTTTGCATAAACCAAGCAATAACGCCAACAACAAAGCAAAGGTGAGGACAAGTATGGGTCAGATACAAAAGTTTTCCTACAAGTTGACAGTATAAGGTAGCATCAACTTCACAGGAAGTACAAGTGACTACAAGTTTAACTCCAGACTGAAAGGGAAAAGGGGCTGGCTTACAGTCTTCCATGTGAAAATGGCGTAGAAGGTCATAGGCATACTTGGACTGGGAAAGAGAAATACCTTCCTTGGATTGCAAGACTTGAAGACCAAGAAAATAATGCAAATGTCCTAAGTGTGTCATTTCAAACTTATTTTTAATGCTGGACTTCACATGGCTTATAAGGTTGGGATCACTACCAGTAAGGATAAGATCATCAACATAAAGAACAAGAATGATAAGAGACTTTCCCACTTTCTTGGTGTAGACAGTATTGTCATAATCACACCTAGAAAAGCCAGTTTCTAAAAGAAAGTTATCCATTTTGGCATACCAAGCTCGAGGAGCTTGCTTGAGACCATAAAGGGATTTCTTAAGATGACATACAAGGCTGGAGTTTGTTTGTAGAAAGCCAGTAGGTTGTTCCACATAGCTTTCTTCATGCAAGTCCCCATGCAAGAAGGCAGATTTAACATCCATCTGATGGACTTCCCATTTGAAAGAGGCAACAAGGGAAAGAACAAGGTAGATAGAGTTCATTTTGGAAATAGGGGAGAAGGTTTGAGTATATTCAATGCCTTCAACTTGTGAAAAACCCTTAGCAAGAAGACGAGCTTTATGTTTATCAACTTTTCCATCTGGTCCATACTTGGTTCTGTAAACCCATTTGCATCTAACAAGTTTTCGTCCCTTTGGTAGAAGAAGAAGATCCCATGTATCATTTGATAATAATGAACGATATTCTTCATTCATAGCTGCGTCCCAATCTGGATGGCCTGAAGCTTCTGCAAAGATGTCAAGATCATAATTCACTAAAGCTTGAGCTAGTAAAGAAGAGACTCTATTGAACTGAGAAAGTGTATGTCGCTGATCTATAGGATCATCGGCAAGATCACCTGCTGCATCCTGAGTAGCATGGACCCATTTTGGAATCTGATGAGCTGAAGGAGGATCCTGAGAAGGTGGGGGTGGATTGTCATCCTCGCTTTCATCATTTGAAGAAGAAATATTTTGAAAAGTAGAAGAGATAGAGAGAGGTGGCACATCCACCAAACTAGGCTCGTAGGTCGATATATTTTTAGCAAACTTTACATCTCTTCTAATGATGAGATTTTTGGACTTAAGTGGAATAAGTCTATATCCTTTGACATCTTCAGAATATCCAACAAAAATACATTTTTCACTCTTAGGTTCTAAAGCTTTATGTTTCTCATCTGGAATATGGGCCTATGCTTCACTTCCAAAAACACAAAAGTGACTCACATATCATTTAATTGAGCTCCATGATTCTTCTAGAGTGATATTCTTTAAAAAATTAGTAGGAGTGCGATCTATTATGTAATTTGCACAGTTAATTGATTCTTCACAAAAATTAAGACTAAGTCCTTTAGATTGAAACATACAATTAGCCATTTCCTTTAAGGTGTGATTCTTCCTTTCAGCTACGCCATTTTGTTGTGGAGTATATGGAACAATATGTTGCATTTGAATTCCATTCTCAGTGCAAAGTTTGATGAATTTGTTGTTAACATATTCTCTGCCATTATCAGATCTTAGCTTAATAATTTGATGTCTAGATTGTTTTTCAACAAAGGCCTTAAAGGCCAAGAACATGTTAAATTCTCCAATCTTGAGTTTTAAAAATTATACCCAAGTGCGTCTGGAGAAATCATCAATGAAAGTTAAGAAATACTTGTAGCCAGAGAATGAAACAACTAGAAGTGGACCACATAAATCACTATGCACAAGCTATAAAGGGGTTGAGACATGCCAAGAGGCATGTTTTTCAAAACTATCTCGATGATGTTTTCTAAGTACACATCTGGAACAAACACCATCTCTGCAAGATACCATTGGAAGACCTGTCACCATATTTTCTTTACATAGATTCGAAAGGGAGTGATAGTTTAAGTGACCAAATCGCTCATGTCAAAGTTTGCTCACTTGATCGTTATGAGTGACAAATACCGAGGGAATATTTGATGACCCAAAGTTGTTGAACTTATACAACCTTGTAGAATCATCAACAATGCCAGTAGATAAAATTTGTCTAGGATCTCATAGGTCCTTAATTACAACATCGTGAGGTGAAAATTCAACAATTTTACCTTCCCCTGAATGAGTTATCTAATATACAGATAGAAGGTTATAGGATAAGGTTGGAACACATAATACATCATTAATTTGACCATTTTCTATATGAACAGTTCCAGTCCCTACAACACTAAGAGATCTATCATGACCAACATATATATTTTTGTTGTTATAATCATTTAAAGAAGAAAGCATGGCTTTGTTTCTGGCCATGTGATAAGAAGCTCCAGAATCAATGAGCCACTCATGAGAATGAGAAGAAGAAGATACATTTAGTGTGTTGACACCTAATCTTCATGATTGGGGGAATTTTATGTAAATAAATAAAATAGGAATGTGAACAGTCATCGGGAGATGAACTGAACAATCACTCCCTATTGTATATAACAATGACCTACCTATGGAATAATATATGAATCAGTTGTTTGTTTTGTGGAGTTACTGCCTGGCCTGACATGGTATCAGAGCCAGCTCCTTGTTTTAGCTATTATGCTCTTGTAACTCCTCTGTCCTAGCCTCTTCCTCTGCCTTATTCCCCTCAGACGTGAAATAACATGCCTCTGCCAGCACTGCACATCTATCCATACTCTCAATTTTTTTATAGCACTGCCTTTTCCTGTTTTAGTGCTGAGGCTGACACGCCACCATCGATGAAGGTCCAGCTCCTGTTGAATGCGTTATGTTCGAATTTTGAATGCATGTTTCATTGATTGTGGCTGAAAGTTATCTCATCTACTTCGTCTCCAATACAATGAATAGAATGAATGTTAATAGAAGAGAAGGAAAACCCCTACATCCACGCTTTGACCTCACTGAAGGAGTTCTCACGCAGCTCAGACAATTAAAGATAAGGAGTGATGGTGTGCAAGGAGTAGCTGCGCCTCTGAGCACCGCGATTCTGGAAGGATGCTTCTCTCCTTAGAATTGTTGTAACGAGTGGGAAGTTTGAATGCGTTTGGTAATGTTTTCTAATGATATCAACAGTTTTATTGAATGGTATATGCCCGTCCAAGTTCTGGTATTGAACTGACTTTTGGTATATGCATTGAATGGTATTGAACTGACTTTTGGTATATGCGTTGAATGGTATTGAACTGACTTTTGGTATGTGCGTTTGAATGGTATATGCGTTGAACCTAAATGGTATACGTTGAATGGTATTTGAAACTAGCTTTCGTATATGCCTTAAAATGACTTTGATATATGCCTGTGCGTTTGAATGGTATCTGTGATTTTATTGAATGGTATACACCGCTTTTGTATATGGTATTGAATTGCGTTGAATGCGTTGAAGGAGCCTGTTATATCAGAGTTGGTATATCGTATTAACGTTGTTTGAGTGTTATATCAGAGTTGGTATATGGTATTAACGATGTTTGAGTGTTATATCAGAGTTGGTATATGGTATTAACGCTGTTTGAGTATTATATCAGAGTTGGTATATGGTAATGACACTGTCCCATAACATTTTATTGATTGGTATATATGGAATATGAACTGTTGTGCGCTATATATGAACTTGTTGAAATGCTGGGCGTTGTGGAATATTAACATTGTTTTATTGAATGCGTTGAATGGTCCAACGTATATATGGAATATGAACTGAGTTTATAGAATGGTCTAGTTATATGTTGGATATATTATATGAGGATGTTTTTATAAACATTGAAGGGATTTGAAGAAAACATAGTGCATAAAGTATTTGAAATCTTTTTTCCCTTTTGAGTACAATTTCACTGTATATCAGTAGAAGTATTTTTTTATAGAATGCATTCAATCATCTCTATGGTAGGAATAGTTTTCACTAGCAAGCAGAACTATCTTGATTGGTCTCGGATGATACAACACACCCTCATCTTCAATGAGTTGTGGAAAGGAGTGTGTGTCGAAGAAGGAGACAGTGACCCAATACAGCCTACCTCAGATAAAGAGCTCATCATTTGGGAAAACAAGAACAGCAAAGCTTATGCATTAATCGCAACATATGTAAATAAAGAGGTGAGTCGCCATATTTCATCATATTCAACTACCTTTGAAGCTTTACAAAGGCTGAAAGAACTCTATGACTCACATTCTGCACTTGAAGTCGTCCAACTCATGATTAAACTCTTCACTCTTGAACTGCAAAATAATGATCCTCTTGCTCTTGCATCTGAAATAAAGTCTATAATGCATGATATCAAATCCACTAAGGTTGAGCTGGATATCTCTCTTATTGCCTTTCTCAAGGCACTTTATCCTACATACTCCAATTATCTTGAGTCTTTGCAAGCAAATGGAAATCTCAAAGATATAACCTTTGACTCTCTTGTGAAAAAAGTTTGCTGAAAGAGAAAAAGCCTTTGGAAAGAAGACAACCCCTGAATCGTCTGAAGAGACTGTGTGCCTTGCTCATAAAGAAAAGCATCCTGCTCAAGATTCTACAAGAGGAAGAGGTGGACGAAGAGGAAGAGGAAGATATTTCAGAGGCAGGGGGGGCAGACATTCTCAAGGAGAAAAGGCAAATTTACACTGTATTCGCTGCAAAAGAAATGGATCACATGATGCCTCTATATGCAAGCTACCATGGGACAAAATTGAGCATAAAAGAAACCAACAGAAAGGTAAAACGGATGATACAGACAAAGGTAAAGCACCTGAATCCGCTCACTATGTTGAGGCGCAATGTAACATGGGAGTAAATGAAGATTTGTTTAATGCTTCACTTGCTTCATGGAAAAATGATTGGTTGCTTGATTCGGGAGCAACCTGCCACATGACTCACAGAAAAGATTTTTTTGAAGATTTCACTGACAATGTTGATGGAGCAGTATACTTTGCAGATCAATCAAAAATCAAGCCATCAGGGCTTGGCACAATCAGGCTTAAACTGCCTGGTCTTCCAGACTTTCTTCTGGATCATGTTCTATATCTCCCACAGCTAAAAAGAAACTTGACGTCCTTGGTCCACATCTGCTAGCAAGGTCACTCCATTCATATGTTTGATGGCAAGCTTGAGGTAAGAAAAGCATCTGACCACTCACTTGTCATGAGGGGAATAGAAGAAGAAAGGCTTCTCAAACTTCAAGGAACATCTGCTCATGCACAAAATTTCTCATACAATTCTCATCATGAAGAAGGTACACTTCCATCAATTTTATTATGGCATGCTATATTTGGACATTTGAACTATGACAGTCTCCGCTTATTGAAGAAAAATGGTGTTGCTGGTTTGCCTACAAGTCCTCAAAAACTTAAGCAATGTGATGCTTGCATTCTAGGAAAGCATAGCAAACAGTCTTTTCATGATTTGCATTCAAGAGCACATAGGAAGCTTGAACTAATTCATTCATATTTATGTGGTCCATTGCCTGTTTCTTCTGCAAATGGAAATAAATATATCATGACGTTTATTGATGGCTACACCAGAATGTGTTGGGTTTATTTATTGAAGAACAAATCTGATGTTTTCCAAACATTCAAGAATTTTCATAAATGGATTGAAAACGATGCACAATCTCATATTGGGTCTATTCGCATTGATAATGGAAGAGAATATACAACAAATGAATTTGAAAACTATCTTCACCAACATGGGATCAAACATCAAACAACTGTGCCTTATAATCCCCAACATATTGATGTAGCTGAAAGAATGAATAGAACAATCTTGAATATGGTACGATCCATGTTTTTCTTCAAAAATGTAAAGATAACGTTTTGCGCTGATGTTGTTCTATGTGCTGCATATATAAAGAATATATGTCCATCTAATGCTATAAGAAACAAGACTCCTTATGAATTGTGGTATGGACATGTTCCTTCAGTAAAACATCTCAGGGTCTTTGGTTCCAACTGTTATGCTTTGATACCAAAGGCACAAAGAAAAAACTTGGTGCTAGAAGTCGTAAGTGTATTTTCTTGGGGTATTCAAATACCTCCAAAGCGTACCGCCTCTATGATGAAGAAAATAAAAAGTTTGTTATATCTAGAGATGTAAATTTTCTTGAATCATCCAAATCTGACAATGTTGTTGAGCGGCAACTTGATCGCTTGGATAGATTCGCAAAAATGAAATCATTTCAAGAATTTGAAAATCAGATTCCACATCTTGAAGGGGGGATTCCTATACTAGATCAACATGTGGAATCTTCTTCTGAAGAGCACTCTCCCCCAACTGAAACTCCAACAACGGATGATGCTTTAAGTGATGTAATTGATAGAATTGGGAGACTCTATCTTGATTCATTCCCAAC
>APFE031588061.1:4778-40840 GCA_000404065.3 Pinus taeda
ACCCCACTCTATGGGGTCCGGGGCAGCGCCCCGGAAAATTTTGGTTTTGGACCCTATGTTAGGTTGGGCAGACCTACCCATGGTTTTGTGCATGATTTTCGCACATGGTTTTTGACGTGATGGTTTTTGGTTCATGGTTTTGGACGCGATGGTTTTCGGTCCATGGTATTGGATGCTTTGGCATGTATAGATATGTATTTTAACATTGAAAGGAACATAATGAAAAATCAATCTACTAGTCCCGGTTTTGGGATCCAAGGAAAAATCTCTGTGTATATGTGTTTTATGTGTTATGCTATTGCATTGTTTATTTTCTGTGTTTTAGAATTCGTATGCAGGTAATTTCTGTATGGGGTTAAAACCTACAAGGTCAAGGGTGTGGGAAAGTCACCTGTTATAACTGTGCCAAAGCAAGGCACTTCGTGCGAAACTGTATAAACCCCACGCATCCCTCGTGTCAGTATTGCCGACAATTTGACCATGTCATAGAGGAATGTCTGGTCCTTATGGAAAAGATGCAAGAAAAGAAGTCACAACCCCAACAGCCTATGCAGAACATTCAGATGATGAGGGTTGAGCCCTGTGAAGAAGATCACAACGTAAATATAGTGACCAGAAGTGGTATGGCGACTAGTGCAGATAAAGGTAAGCAACCTGAGGATGATGGATGGGTGAGAAACCCTGTTGAGAAGGAAGTATACTTTGATCTTAATCGCGCTAAATAAACCTTCATGGAAGCAAAGAAGAACTTTGTTGAGGCCTCTACCTCAAGAAGTCAGGAGAAAAGGCTAGAGACTAGTACGACGCAAGAAGTAGATCCTTCAATACTAGCTACTTTTCTGAAGACTTGTATGAAGTTACTGTGCAATCAGAAAGCAATAGAGGGGTTGCAAGAGTTAATCAACAAGTGCGCAAATAAAGAAAAGACTCCTACTAATAAGCACATAGTGAAAAAAAATGTTAAGCATAAGAAACGCACGGGGCGCGAGATGAGACTAGCTGCACAAATAAGTGAATACGAAATGGACCATAACTTATTGACTCTATTTCTTCATTCTTGATTAGAATAAAATTCTGATCCTCTATCCCTTTGATAGTTTTAGATGTTTGTCCATCACTCTCCCTTTTATCATTTAAGAAAATCAATTCTTCGTTATTCTCTTCAATAGCAAATTTCTTATCATAAGACATAACTGTCTCATCTCTACTGAATATATTTCCTCCATTAAGCATGGAATTTATGAGCTCCTTTTGCTGTAATAACTCAACTTGATCTTCATTTGAAAGACAGTCATCATCATAATTTGCTTGGCAATTTTCAGCTTCATTCAAGACATTTCCATAAAATGGTTTATCTTCTGCAATACCTGCATTCATACACAACCTGTCAGTTGTAAAACCACGAGACCTCATCATCTCATTTGATGATTCAATCACCAATTCCTCCTGCTGTTCTAAGTTCTTTACATGACTTAGAAATATTTTGATGGTCTTCTCCACAATCTCATCAAGTCCTTTACTTGATTGCTTGATATCCTTTCCTACTTCCTCTTTTAAAACATAATTTATATTCTACCTGTCTTCTTCCCTCTTTATGACAATATTAGCAAATTTTCCTTCTTTACACGTTTCACCTGCAAACATAAAAAAAAAAATTCAGATTTAAAATCTTGTGATCCTTTGATCTCACTTGAAGTTTCAGTCTTCAAGTCTTCATCTTCACCCAGAACTTCGCCCTGCTCTGGTTCACAAATGGATACTTCCATTTCCAATTCAACTTCTCTGAGTTCTTCAGATCTCAATTGAACACCCAATACCTATTCAAGCTTCATCAACTCTTTTGCTAATTGCATATTCACCTACTGACTTCTCTTCTTTTGTGGCCTCCTTTGTAGTTTATGCCACCTCACTGGCTTCTTCCTCAAGACCCAACTTTGTCTCTTGTTTTCCTCAAGTATCATCATCAATACATTGAGTTGTTCTTTCATTTCTGTCATCTCTTTGTCAAGCTCCTCTTGACTCATCCTCATGTCATTTTCCTTGGCATCCTTTTCCTTCATCTTTCCTCTGTTGTGGTCTTCTTCAGAACCTCTGCTATGACTATCAATATTCTTCTCTATACTTGTGAGCTCCTTACTCACTTAATATGAGTTACATTAATGCCTCTACAACAGCAAGTCCTCCCTGCTACCACTTACCTCACCAAGCTCTCCTCACTCAGTCTTTTGGTAAGCCCTTGGTTCTCTGTCTATGGAACATCCTTTGAGAACTCTTCTCTGCTCCTTTAGGCTTCAAATCATCTACACCTTCTCAAGAACAATAGAGGGTTACTGAATGGGTTTTGATTACAAGTAACATCATTAATTAAGGGGCGCCAAAAGAGAATAACTAGTTTGGTATTTTATGAAAATTTAAATGTATTGGTATCCTGTTGAGTTGATGCACAACTAGAAATGAATGATCTATAGGCTATGAAATATAGAAGAAGGAAGGAGATAACAACTTTGAAAATCCCTAGCTCAATTATAAATTTATTTCTTGTGCTATGCAAAACATTACATAGATCTTTTGTACCACTTTGAGCAAGTTCATTACTTTGGAGCATGGGGACAACTTCCTCCTCCTCTCGGTATTCATCTTTTAACAATCAAATAGTTGGAATTGCAATTCTTTTTCAACTTCTTTTGTTTCTTTGAAAATCTATTCAAAAATTGTATGTTTAAATGTTATCTTTTGTTGTGTTGTTTAGAAAATGTAAACATGTTTAGGTCCATTTATTCCTTGTTAGGTCCATATAATACTAGTGTATTCCCTCATTGTTATTGTTTGTGTAGCCCCTTGTTGTTATTTTTGTGCCCATGTAGTACCTATATTGTTATTGTTGTTCCCCATAGAAGCCCACTATTGTTATTTTTGTTCCCTTACATTATTATTATTATGTCGTCTTTGATTATATTGTGACCCCTTAGACTCCTATATATAGAAATAAGGTTTTGTCATTTGAATCATCCAAGAATTGTTCATTTATGTAATGTAAAGGAGGTTTCCCTCTCAAAGAGGCTAATTTTGAAGTCGTTTGATCCGTAATGGCACCAACCCATGGTATTCATCCACCCATGGAATTTACCCATGGTATTGTAAGTGGCATCCACCCATGGTATTTATGCACCCATAGTATTGTAAGTGACATCCACCCATGGTATTCATTCAACACTACCATGAATATTTATGTTTATGGAAATCCACATCAATAAGGTCTAGAGTGATTGTTACATGAATGGTATATTAATAATTAAATTTGTGAAATCTTCGATTTTGAATTTGATCATTGCTTTCATTAAATCTTTGATTTTGGAATTGGTTTTTCTTTCATTAATGCCAAAATAAAAATAAACACATATGATGGAGGAATACATGTCAAGACCAACACAATTTTTCTCTAATTTGTGAACAAGTTGTTTTTCCAACATATTGCATAAATAAATGTCAATATTTGATTTTGGAGTTAACAATTATGTTATTAATGTTCCAAATTTAAATCTTTGATTTTGGAATGAGTCATTTTTTTATTAATCACCCCATAATAAATGTCATGCAAAAAACAACAATAAAACGCAAAATAGAGGAATATGTTCCATAAAACTTTTCAGTATGTGTAATTACTCACTCTACTTCTCCAAAGCATCCATAATTCCAAAGTGAGAAATTCGTTTTTAATGGAAAGATATCACAAAAATAATTTGGAACATAATAAAGAGGATATTCAATTTTGGCACTGATCACTTATTAAAAGGAATAACTAGTTTTAGACTGCCAAAGGCAGATCATGGTAAGATCATCTCGATTTTTTACACGATATGTACAATTGGTATTTTGTTTTTAGTATAAGATTTGAATAACCTTTGGATACATTAAAAACTTATATAAATCTAGGATTTGGTTAACTATTGAATTGATTGGAAAATGTTGGAAGTGTATTAAGATTTCGAGTGCATTGTGAAAGTAAAATGTTCTTTCCTGTGCAACATTAGGTTATATGTGAACACAAAGGAATGAATTAAGCATTATGTAAGTATATATGAATTGGCTAGTGTAAAAATTTGTATCCATCCAATCCTTGCTTTATTTATTTCTCTGTAATTTCTAAATCACACATTAAAAAGACAACACACTTAGTTTTCTCTGTAATTTCTAAATTACACATTAAAAAGACAACACACTTAGTTTTATATTTACCTTTTTGGCATCTTCCATCTTAAAACTAACTGTAAAAAATTACCCCAAAAAAGCCGCATAAATATGCTCTTTATAATAAAAATAAATCAAAGATTACAGAGAGATCTATATTTACCTTTTCTCATCTTCAATCTTAGAAGTAATAGTCAGAAAGTACCCAAAAGGAAGCCACATAAATATGCCAGCTGTAATAAAATAAATCAAAGAACACAAAGTAATCTATCTTCATCTTTAAAGAAATATTAATTGCAACACAAATTCGAGCTCTAATTCTAAATGACAATGAATTTATAAATAAAAAGAGAAAATAGATTATATTGCAGCACGATATTTTTTTCCCATCAAAAGATTATAAGAAAGTTACTTCTCTATATCTTAAGAAATATTAACAATAATCTAGATTCTTACTCTCATTCCGAATGAAATTCAAGTAAATAAAATAAAATTTAT
Source organism: Pinus taeda (assembly GCA_000404065.3). Classification (NCBI taxonomy): domain Eukaryota; kingdom Viridiplantae; phylum Streptophyta; class Pinopsida; order Pinales; family Pinaceae; genus Pinus; species Pinus taeda. Next base: position 9,465 of record APFE031588061.1, read on the forward strand.
CTTATAAGATAGTTACTTATTTATCTCGAAACAATGATTAGCTGTAACCCAAATCCTAACTATAATTTTTTTATGGTACCTAATAAATAGATAAACATATTTATTTAGGAGTCAGATTTTTTTCGATTGAAGAAAAGTTACAAGAATGTTACATGCCATATGTATAGATATAACAACTCCTATGCCCTTGGATCTAGCTGACTTTTATGTTAGATATATTTCTAGCCACTCTGGGATGGATCGAGGGCTATTAACAAAAATATACATCATTTATGATTAGGGTTTACACAGTGAATTGATCGTCTTTTTATATACATTTAAAATAAAAATTAATTCTTGTGAAAAGAATGAATGCTATATATACATATATGGATATTTACATATATGGAAGCATAGGAAAGATAGCGCCTAATGATTTAAGCTTCAATGGTGGGCATAAAATTTGAGCATTAGTGATTTTCATATCCTAATTTCTTCTACACTTCTTCAATGCTACACCAACTTTAATGAATCAAGAAAAACAAATCGGAGTCAGTTGATAGAAGAAAATTGTTTGACACCTCTTCTAGATACTTGAAATGATCTCCACTCTCCAACAACCTATTGCATTGTTGGATGTAACCGAAATCCCAATTGGGATTGAAGACATTGAAAAACATTGATGGTTTTAACTTATGTTGAAGGGAATTCTCTATGGACCTGTGGTTGTTTCACACACTCAATGAACCTCAAACATAGCACGTGTGTTCATGGCATACTAAAAGAACCCTTAATTTGACTTCATGTTCATAAATACCTTTAAAAATCACTCTATTTAACCGTGTACCAATACTAACCCAATACACATTCCCAATTTAAAAATCCCCTACTTTCACTAGATATTGTAGGTATCCATTTTACACTAACATAATTTATACCCCTTTATATTTATATCCCTTTATTTTCATTAATAATGGTAAGAAGATTTGGCATGCAGAAAGAATGGCCTAAATACTAGGTAGCTAAAAACTTGAAAATTTCAATAAAAAGAGGCAGATATAAGTTGGATAATTTACAAATACATATTGCGGAAAATTTGAATGGAAAATACATAGATTTGAAGTTATTTCTGCTTCTTATTTCCCAAACATGGTTGGCCTTTGCATCATTCATATGAGGTTGTTTCTCCTCGATATTTCATGAGTATTATAATGGTTTATATGTGGATTAGATGGTTGTTCTTTCATTGGTATTTTTGTTGCTATTATGTTGGTTATGAACATGTATTATGATAATGGCTATGTATGGTTGTCATGATGTTTTTAATTGTAAATGAATGAACAATGAATATGTGACCTAATAGATGATAATGCAACTAATGTGAGAATGCATCAATCCTTCTTGACTATTATCATATAAGTATAAAACCCCTATGCTCATATCTATTGTTATGACCTGTAGATGTCATATTTTTGATATGTTGATGAAATGCCTTTCATGGTTAGTAGGGGTCCAGTCTAGTCCTTATTAATTTTTTTGCAAATGCATCTTTGTTCTGTTGTGTAAATTCATATTTGAAGGTGTCATTGAGTTCTAGGCATGTTAGATTTTTCAAGTAGGGTCAAATTCCATAGTGAACAACTCAAATGACCAAGATGATGCTTGCAATAAATTCCTCTTTTCAAGAGGATCAAAATCGACCCAAATATCACCTAATTTGGTTATGCAGAAGTTAAGTTTTGAATTATTTTATTCATTTATTCATTATGGAACAGGCCAATGCTAACCACTTGGGTAACTTCTTGGGTCAACCTTAACCTCAAGTAAACCCTCAAGGAAGCCTATAAAAGGAAGCGACCTCAAGTTCATTTCAACACACTTAATCAGGACATGTTTCTATTCTTCTATTTATTTTGGCTCGCACAGGTTCATTAGAAGGTGTTTGCACGGGGTCCAAAATTACAGGCAAAAGGTTAGCTTTGGGTTAGGGTTATCTGGATCTCGGTTGCTAATAGAAAACATAACTTTTTCATCCCTGGTCACTTCCATAGAGTAGGCAAGAGAGTAACTATGGCTCTCTGGCCGCTCAGAGACAATTTAGTAAGAGTGACTCTGGGTTTAGAGGCACATCGAAAGGTTCCAGTCCCCGGTCGCTCTCACAAGGTAGACCTAGAAGCAACCCTGTCATCTCAGTCGCACACACAACATCAATAAGGGAGCGACCCTTCCATCTAGGTTGCTCGCACAATATCAGTAAGGGAGCTACTTTTAGTTTTAACTGTTTAGTGCCACAGTTGCTCAAATCAAGACCTCTTGGGAGTGACCCTGCAATCACATTCGGTCACATACAGTATCAGTGACAGCGACCCAGGAGTTTCAATCGCTCATAGCCAGTGTTGATGAAGGTGACCCAGTTCAGATCTATGGTTTTGGCATCTTGGATTCAGTCAACTTTAGTGATATGGTAGATCTGGGTTTCTCTTTGCTGTTATAACAGATCTGTAGATTTTATTTATTGTTTTCTGCTGAAAATCATATGCATTGGGCTCACTGTACTCACTACTAAAATCGTTTTTATGAAGATCTACTAAAGAAGAAGATTTGAAAGGGATTCCCCCTTATGGGGTTCTACCTTGGTCTTGGACCAATATGTTGTCTCTTATGGAACAATAACTACATATATTGTTCTTTCTTCAGATACATTTATGATTGATTATAATGTTAATAATTGGATGCATTGTTAATGAAAAGATAAATTGGGATAAAGTAATTGATACAACATTGAACAATCAGAAAATTTAACATGGTTTGAAAGCTAATGTGAAATACAAACCCAAGATAAGACAATATTTGAAGCCCTCTTCTTCAGAAAGTAGATTTCTTATTCAAGGTCAAGATGGAGCTGTAGAAAATCTGATGGTAGGTTAAACCGATAATGCAATATAAATCAAAGCAGAATACTATGACCTACTTCTACTATCAATTTGTGGAAGCTTAAAGATCGAGCTGAACAATATAACCAGAAGAAGAAGAATCAATCACACAATACACATGAAAATACTTTGGGGAAAGCCTCAGCTAAAATCCCCACACAATTGTATTATCATACATGGTGGAAATACATAGGAATTATACAAAGCCTTAGCTCTCACAGCTAGCCAGCTCTCACTACAATCCTCACAGATGCTCACACAAAATCTTGGCTTCTCTTCAACCTTCCTCTCTGCCTTCCAAGCTCCTATTTCCTTGCATTGTTCCTTGTGGATGATTCTCCTTTACCAAGTGGATGATAACCTTCCAAATCTGCGCAATCCTCAAGGATTAAATCCTTGATTGCATGCATGAGTTTTCTCTTTGAGAAAACACATGCAAATGATAGTACATTGTCCTTGACTTTAATCTCAACTGGGTATTTCTCATAATAGACATGCATGAGTTTCTGATGAGGGAATCTTCATTTAACTGGAGTAGCACTAGTTGAGTGCATGCATGGATCAACTAACTGTTAACTCACTATTAGTTCCTCAAACAGTTTGGAACTAATTTAATTGGACTTAACTCAGTAAACTGAGTTAAATAATTACAACTCAAATATAACTCAATCTTATCTCCCTAATTTAAGGGATAGCTCTTGCATGAATTTATGAAGACCTCTAACTTGAATTTCTCCAACTAATTAATTTAAAATAAATAAATTAATTATTTCCAAGTAGTTGTTAAGACTAAATTCGATTTTAATTCACAATTTAATTCAAGGAAAAATTAAATTGGAATATTCTTGTTGCCATATTTCAACAGGAGCATGAAGAGTTGGGTGATGCATCAAATTTTACTGCATGGAAAGTCAGATTGGAAATCATAGCGGACAACAATGATGTGCTAGAATAAATTCAAGGAAGGATGCCTGAGCCTCCAGAAAATGCTTCCAATTCTCTCAAGAATAGGTACAAGAAAGGTAAGTCTAAAGCAAAGCAAACTATAGTTGATGGTTTACAAGATCATTTACTTACTTATGTTGGGAATTTAAGAAATTCTAAAGATATGTATGACAAGATAGCCAACATGTATGAAATCAACAACTGAACAAGATCATCACCTTGAAATATCAACTCAAGGTCCAAGTTAAGATGAAAAAAGGGGAAGTTGTCCAATCCTACATTATGAGGATATCTCATCTTAGAGATCAATTACAAAGCATTGGAGAAAATGTACCTGACAGAGAGCTAGTAGTTGTGACTCTTAGAGTTCTCTTCACTATTTTGGAAACCTTCATTACTACTATCAGCAACAATAATGTCCTTCCGTAATATGATCAAATCATTGGAAAAGTCACTCAAGAAGAATCTAGGATGATAGCAAGAGGAAGGATTCAAAAGCATGAAGAGGGATAGCCTTCTGCATACATTACTCATGGTAAAAGAAAGAAGACTAGAAGAGGTTCATCAAGGAAGCCTCCTTCTCACAATACAAAAAGAAGGAATGACATATCGACATCTCAAGTTGAATTCTTCAATTGTCACAAGAAGGGTCATTATACACGAGATTGCCCTAACATAGGAAAGAGGCCATGCTACAACTCTAGAGACAACTACAATAACAAAAGAAGAAAAAACTATCAAGGTAATAACCATAATAGAAAAGATTATAGAAGAAAGGGTGACTCCTCAAGTGATCATCAAGAATATCATCACCCTCAAAAGAATTCAAGGGCTCCCAGGTATGAAAGTAATCCTGTAAACAAATCTGAATATATTCTCATTTCTTCTCTTACTAGTTCTTCTACACCAGATTCATGGGATAGTTTGCTGGTTTATAGTGGGGCCACTCATCATTTCTCTGGTTATAAATAACTCCTCTATAATGTTGTAGAGAGGGACACTAAACTAAAGATCATTCTTGGAGACAACTCTACTCATCCTATGAAAGGGTTTGGGTCCGTCAAATTTCCGTTGAATTCAGGGAAATCCGTTCTACTACATGATTTTATGTACGTACCAAGAATAATGAAGAATATGGTATCTATATGTTCTCTAGAAGATAAAGGGATGAGGGTTCCCTTCATCAAAGGAAAAGTTCTAACTTGGCTTGTCGATTCACCTATGAGTGATTATTTCACACTAGGATCAAGATTTAAAGGACTCTATAGGGTCATTGGAAGAACTCTCCTAGCACTGGTCCATAATACCAATCATTTGAGTGAATTATGGCACTAGAGGCAGACACATCTTCATTATGATGCACTTCTAAAATTGAAGAAATTGGTCTCTGTTATTCACTATGTTTAGGCTCATCATGATGGAGTTTTCCTAGGTTGTGAAAGTTGAAAGAATACAATGGGACCATTTCCCTCTAGTAAGATCAAAACTCATGACATCCTCCATCTCATTCATTCTGATATACGTGGTATGATGCCTCTACATTCTATTGGTGGCCATCTATACTCCATTACCTTTACTGATGACTTCTCAAGAAAGACATGGACAAATATCTTAAGCACAAGGATGAAGCCTTTGAAACATTCAAGGAATTAAAAGCTTTATAGATCCCCCCTAGGTATACTACAAAAGACTTGATCAAAAACCAATTAGGAAAGAGAATCAAAGTCTCCAGGTCCAACATTGGAGGATAATACATGTCAAGATAATTCATATCATTTTGCAAGAAAGATGGAATCAAGAAGTAAATGATTGTTCCATATACTCCTAAACATAATGGTCTAGCTGAAATAAAGAACATGTCTATATTAGAAGTTTCCCATTCTATGCTCCATGATCAAAAGGTGCCAAAGTTCCTTTAGTCCGAAGCTACATCTACTGTTGTATATATTCAGGAACAAGGTGCCTCATCAAGCATTATAAAAAAAGGCTCCTAAAGAAATATTCACAAGCATTAAGCTTGATATCAGCCATCTTCATGTATTTGGATGTGTAGTGTATTTTCATGTGCCAATAGACAAAAGGAACAAATTGGAAGCTACAGGAAGAAAATGTGCATTTGTGGGTTATTGTAAATTCCAGAGCATATATAATTTATATTCCTAGTAAGAGGAAGGGAAAAATTAGTAGGGATGTAACATTTTTATGAAAATGCATCTCTTAGTAAAGAAAGAGATCTTCCTCCAACTCCTCCTCCCAAGGAATAAAATGATGACTTGGATATTCTGGATTGTTCGTTTGTACCTGAGTCTGACATGGTTGATGATCCCATGGAACATATGGATTTGTTAGATCCTCCTCCAAGTGATCCTCTGTGTTACAAATCCATTTGGGCACATCAATCCCATCATCTAGATCAATGTTTTAGGGCTCATCAAACCCTAATTTCAGTTGCCACATGCCCTAAATAAGTCACCCCTTTGAATGGCTCCTTCCTAGACAGTTTCATGACTTGAAGACATCCAGAAATGGCCTCTAGAGGGACTAGCGTAGGTAGGCCCATGTAAGGGTGCACTGCAGAGTAGTTAAGTCCATGCTAGGGTGCTCTGCAAAGCACTTAGGCTTCCTTTCACCTGCGCTGGGCGAGTTTGAGCGAAATTCACATAGGGTTTAGGGAATATTCTTATCTTTTGGAGTCATATAGAAGGTTCCCTCACTTATCAACTCCTATGAGCTCGATAATGGATGAGGAGTGAGTTAAGATGCATCCTATCCTCTCATCCCTTCCTCCATGGAACTAATTCTAAGTATGGAAGTCCATTCAATACCACCATTTATGACAAAACCGCCTTCATCTCCCTAAAAATTGACCACTCATCTAAGTGATCAGGGGATAGATTATGTTGAATTGTAAGGAGATAATGTTGTTATGAGAATTGGCTTTGAAGCAAGTATTGTAATGCTACAAGTTTGTCATGTTTTTGATGTGATGTGGATGGGATCCAAGCTGGAGGAATGACTTTGAATCAGACATAATGGTTGTAATTCCTTCTTCTATTCAATAAAGTATTTAAACCTTTCTCCCATATGTTTGTATTGTCTTATAATGCTTATATGTGTGAAATGTATTTGATTCCATTCACTTATATTCAATAGATCTTTTTCTTTGATCAATTATTTGTTTTCTGTTGTGTTTACAGGTACTTCTCAAGCATATTAAGTATGGGAATGAGTGACGGGATTGATACAAAGGAGAAGAGAGGAAAGAGGAACTACAATTAGGTCTTCTCATCTTCTCATCTTATCTATTGCTTATAGGAAAAGACTAAAATACTTTAAACTTGTTTTCTAGATATGGCTACTTATCTAGGGAATTAGTATTTATTCGTAGATACCAAATTCTCCAAAACACTCCCTCCAAGAAGAGAGCACTTTGGCTTCATGATACTTTATAGGATACTGAAAGAAATGTCCCCATTCAAATTTGATTTAGAGAAAGGAAACAACCATGCAGGTATGAGGGATATGTTATTGTTATGAGTACTATGATTCACGCCAAACCATACACAATCAAAGAAGCAGTAAAATAACAAGTTTGGAAGGATTCTATGGCCAAAGAATATGAATCAATTATAAAAAATAATGTATGGGATATTGTACCTAGACCGAAAGGGAAGTCTGTTGTGACTTAAAAATGGCTATTTAAAATCAAACATGGAATTGATGGAAACATTGAGAAATATAAATCAAGATTCGTTGCTTAAGGCTTCTCTCAAAAAGAGGGAGAATATTATGATGACATATTTTCTCCCGTAGTTTGATATACAACCATACGTTCTATAGTTTCCATTACTGCGAGTTAGGGATGGACTCTTCATCAGATGGATGTAAAGACTGCATTCCTTCATGGCCTATTATAGGAAGAGGTATATGTTGAACAACCTTTGAGATTTGAAGTGGAAGATCGAAGAACACATGTTTGTAGGTTGAAGAAGGCATTGTATGGTTTGAAGCAAGCTCCTTGAGCTTGGTATGCACGTATTGAAAATTACTTATTGAAGTTTGGATTCACTAGAAGCAATGTTGATCCCAATCTCTACTTCAAGGTAGTTCAAGGTATGCCATTGATTTTGGTTTTATATGTTGACAATCTATTTTTGACAGGTAGTGAGCCTCCAATGACAGAATGTAAGAGGAAGCTAGCCTTTGAGTTTTAGATGAAAGACCTTGGTCTCATTCGCTACTTTTTGGGCCTTGAAGTGTGGAATAATCCTCGTGAGATTTTCATTTCACAAGAAAAATATGTTGTTAAGTTGTTGGAAAGATTTGGGATGACTGAATGTAGATCCATGGTTACACTGATAGAAATGAACTTCAAGAAGTTATGTGGAAATGTTGCAATACCATACTTAGAAAATCCATCTCAGTATAGATAACTGATTGGGGCTCTGATGTTCCTTGTGAACACCCGTCCAGACATATGCTATGCAGTAAACACACTGGATCAATTCATGATCGAGCCGCACCACACACATTGGATAGCTTCCAGACACACATTGAGATATTTGCACACTTGGCCTAAGATATTCTGCAGGAAATGTTCAACTTAATGGATACACTGATGCGGATTGGGCCGGAAATGTTATCGGAAGGAAAAGCACATATCGATGTTGGTTTAGCTGTGGATATACCATGATATCCTGGATGAACATGAAACAAAATTCTATAGCATTGAGCATAGGCGAAGAAGAATATACTACCTCTAGCATGGCAATATGCGAGGAAGTATGGTTAAGAAAGCTCTTTGGAGAGCTATTTGAGTAGGTCCTAGATACAATAGTGATATACTGTGACAACAAGAGTGGAATTCGTTTGGCAAAAAATCTTGTGTTTCATGACAAGTCCAAGCATATTGAGATTATTCGAGACATGGTGCAAAGAGGAGTTGTCAAGCTCCATCACATATCAACAAATGAACATATTGCAGATAATCTCACCAAGGCATTACCAAAGAGAAATTTCTCGATTTTCAGAGAACAACTTAGATTGATGGATGTAGCCCCTCTAGATAATAGGCAGCGTTGATCAAGGACACTGAGAATACACTTCCCACCCTACTTGAGCTCCTAGGGTGAGGAATTGAGATAGAGGTCTCTTGGGGTTGAGGGAACTCTGGACAATAGAGAACCACCCTATATGTTACCCAAGGTAGAAGAATGTTTCTCCCCTATATTCATAGGGTCGAAGAATGCTTCTCCCCTCTTGGTCTTTGTAGAGTATACCCCAATTGGCATCATACCCTCAAGTATGCCAGCTTGATGGGAATACCACTACTCATTTTGGCCAATGAGTTGAGAGTGTACTTATGGTCTACAACCCAAGTCGATTATGATGCAAGTTTTCTACCACTTGACTATTGAGGGTGATTATTGGGAAGATCAGTAGGCAATAGGATTGGGTTGGACATGTGCTCCCCTGTATGATATATAATCTTATTGCTTAGTATGGGTGGAAGTTATTTCTCCTTGATTATTCTTCTAGATCTAAGAAAGTTTCAGCACATAGAGTTGAGCAGAGATAGTCAAATAATTTTAGGATGAAGCGAATATTAAATAACAAATATTGGTAGGTGCAATTATTCCTAGTTGAGAGGGAGTGTTAATTTTCGAAACTAGGGTCAAATTCCATAGTGAATAGCTCAGATGACCAAGGTGATGCTTGCATTAAATTCCTCTTTTCAAGAGGACCAAAATTGACCCAAATATCACCTAATTTGGTTACGCGGAAGTTAAATTTTGAATTATTTTATTTATTCATTCATTATGGAACAGCTTGGCCCTAACCACTTGGGTAATTGCTTGGGTCAACCTCAACCTCAAGTAAACCCTCAAGAAATCCTATAAAATTAAGCTAACTCAAGTTCATTTCAACACACTTAATCAAGACATGTTTCTATTCTTCTATTTTGTTTTTGTTCACACAGGTTCGTGGGAAGGCGTTTGCACAAGGTCTGATATTATAGGCGAAAGGTTCACTATGGGTTAGGGTTTTCGAGATCTCGGTCACTGATACATGATTTTTTCTTACCCTCGGTCCTTGGCACAAAGTAGGAACGAGAGAGAATCTATCTCTCTGGTCGCTCATAGACAATTCAATGAGAGCGACTCTTGGTTCAGAGGTAGATCGAAAGGTTCCAGTCCTCAATCACTCGCACAAGGTAGCCCTGGGAGCAACCCTGTCATCTCAGTTGCATGCACAACATTAGAAAGGGAGTGACCCTGACATATCAGTTGCTCGCACAAAATTAGCAAGGGAGTGACTTTGGGTTTTAATTGTTCAATACCACATGGACTCACATCAAGACCTCCTAGGAGTGACCCTACAGTCACAGTCGCTCGCATATGGTGTCCCTAAGGGTGACCCAAGTGTTTCAGTCACTCACAGTCAATGTTGATGAGGGTGACTTAGCTTAGATCTAGGGTTTTAACATATTCGCTTCAGTCAACATCAGTGATTTGGTAGATCTAGGTTTCTCTCTATTGTTATAACAAATCTGTAGATATGATTTATTGTTTTCTGCTACAAATCATATGTATTGAGCTCACTATACTCACTATTTATTTATTTTTTATGACGATATACTGAAGAAGAATATTTGAAAGGGCTTCCATCTTATGGGGATTTTCCCTAGTCTTGGACCAATCTGCTATCTCTTATGGTTGTGTTGTTTTCTTCTCTATCACTACATATATTGTTCTTTCTTCAGTTACATTTATGATTGATTATATTGCTAATAATTGGATTCATTTTTAATGAAAAGATAAATTGAGCTAAAGTAATTGATACAACATTGAACAATAAAAAACTTTAATAGGCCAGTGACCTGGGTTCTGGGCTTGAAATAGTGGCTCGAATCCTGGAGACGCATGGATAACACTGGGTAGAAAAGTCCCTAGACACATGCATACCCATGTTGTGGGAGTGTCTGGAGCCTCCTAAACACATGCTTTTCTATATCAAGGGAGACTCTAGGGGTTTAATGGTCTAAAACTTCAGTTGGCCTTAAGGGCTGGTTACCTGAGTGTTTTTTATGGCTCTTGGAACTTCTATTGTTGATGTGTAAGATCTGTGTAATGTGTTCCATTGATTCCACTTCTTTAAATGACACATATGGAATATAAGCCTATCATAGTAACTTCTCATCGCAAGTTTACTCTGGTTAGTCAAGTAATTGTGTAGATGTTGGAGGAGGGTGTTACAGAGTGGTATCAAATCATGGTTAACCCCTCACACTAGATGGGTTGTGTGTTGGTCATGCATTCATGTTAGTTTCATATGTCTTTCTTATGTTGTAAGACCATGTTCTTGTGGCATTCGTATGGTATGGGTTATGGTTGCAGTGGGGTCGTTGTGGGAAGTTGATGGTGTTGTTTTAGAGTTTTTCATCATGAGTGTATGGTTGATTATGCATTGTTTATGCACATTACTATTCACATGTGGTCAAGTTTACAGTGATGTGGTCATTGTTGTCATGCATGGGGTCATAGTATGTGTAGCTAGTATGGTCATGCATTGATGACAAGACTCTATCTAGAATGATGTTTATATGTTTATATGCTTATGTGTTATATTTCGATATGTTTTCATGATTATGTTATACATGTAGTACGCTGATTTGTTGATCTTGTAGATGAGGTATCCTCCCCAAACTATTGTAAGTTACATTGGTTTATTGTGATTTGTTTTAGTTGACATGATATACCTTATAGGAAGAATATCAAGTATGACTAGCAAGATGTTAAACTAAAGTTCTCGAGACTCTCCATATGGATCATATGAGCAACGTGGTGTTGGACACTCTTCTAATTTAGAAGACACACTTAGAAGCTTAAAGACATAAATAATGAGTTGTAAGGCAGACAATGACAAAATCATAAAAGAATAGGAGAAACAAGCAGAGGTAAATCCGGTGATACTTTAGAGTTTGTTAGAATTTCAGTGGTATGGACCAGCTCAAATCAACCATGAGCAGGAGGACAAAACTAATGGTGCATATGGCAATAGGTCTCCTATTGGGTACATGTTATATAGAGATGACACGATCAGATATGGCAGTCCCTTGGATACTCCAGATAGGATAGGTGATGGGTACAAGTACTATTATAGTTCTGGTTCTGACAGGAATTATGATCGACATCATTATCACCCTTACAGGAGGAGAGATAGGAGATATTTTCCAGATGAGTTTAAGAAAGAAAAGCCACCTACATTTGATGGAGAGATGAAGAAATCATAGGATGCAAAGGCATGGTTGCTTTGTATGAGGAAGTTCTTTAGGTTGCATGATAACTTAGAGTACATGAAAGCCATAATAGCTACATTCAGTCTCAAATGTAAAGGTGATATTTGGTGGAATATGTGAAGAACGTTAAAGGAATTCATAAGGAGGACTTGACTTGGAATGAGTTCAAGAGAATATTCAAGAAGAATTACCTATCAGAGAGATACTTTGATGACAGGGCAAAGGAATTCTATGAGCTAAAAATGGGATCAATTACAAAGGAAGAGTACATTAGCTGGTTCTTGGAGTTGTTGAGGTATGTGCCTTACCTCAAGGAGGGGAAGGCCAAGATTCAGAGATTCACTAGTGGATTGCCAATTGCATTCAAATACAAGATTAAGTTATATGAGCCTAAATCGTTAGAGGAGGCCATCTGAAAGCTAAAGCATTGCTATGAGCAATCGAAGCGTAGATCTGAGACTAAGTCAGACTGGAAAGGTAATTCAAAGAACAAAGGAAAATGGGAAAATAAGCGAGCAAGACCTTAGGGTACAGGTAATAAAGAGAATGTAGTGTCATCTAAGAAGTTCAATGCATTTGACAGAGGACAACGACTTCAATCTGAGGAGAAGAAAAAGGATGAAGGCTGGAATCCTTTATAGTGTTGGACCTATGGAGGAGAGCATTGTAGGAGAGATTGTCCACAACATCATGGTGGAAGACCACATATTTATAGTGTATAGGAGGCACAAACAATGGGAGATGTTGGGCGTAGTATTTGTAGGATCTATGAAGCGTTGGATAATAAATAGGTAGACCATCGGACATCTATCATTGAGATGTAAGGTAAGACTTGTGATCAAGTTGTTTCTATTTTTATTGACCATAGATATAATTATAGTTATGTTAATCTTGACCTGGTGGATAAGTGTGGTTTGAATAAAGAAGTTCATGCAGAGTATTGGTTAGTGTAGTTGGCTACAGGAAAAAAGAAGCAGGTTCATCATTGGGTAAGAGCTTGTACATTTGATTTGAATGCTATTCCTACCTCATCAAATTTGAATGTATTACCATTGGGATCATATAGTATGTTTTTGGGCATGGATTGGTTGTACCATCATAGAACCAAGGTGGATTGTTATGAAAAATCCATTGAGTGCTTGGATGACAATGGGGAACAAAGAGTCTTGCAGGGTAAGAAGAAAGAAACATGAGTTAGAATGGTGACAACTATGTAGGCTAAGGATACTCACGAGAAAGGGTTTATATTATTTGTAGTGCACAGTTCTAGTGACAAAGGTAAGGAAGTTGAGGATGCATATATTTTGAGAAGGTACCCAGTTCTACAATAGTTTTAGGATGTATTTACTACAGATAGTTGGAAGTTTCCACCTCACAGGGAAGTAGAATTTTCTATTGAGGTGGTTCCAGGGGTAGCTTCAGTATCAAAGACACATTATAGGATGAGTACACCTAAGCCGGTAGAGTTGAATTTGTAGTTGAATGAAATTGTTGACAAGGGGTACATTAGGCCAAGTGTATCACTAAGGGGTGCTCTGATATTGTTTGTGAAGAAGAAGGATGGTTGATCCAAATTAGATCCATAAAGAATGATTAACAGAGCCATGGCTGTACCAGGTCGGGACAAACTTCAAAGGATTTAAAATAGTGATCAAGAACACCTCTAAACTAGTGGCAATGGTAGCCAGCGTGGAACGACGAGGACCTCAGCCAAAGCGCGCTGACCGAGGCCCATGGAAACTGCGCAGGAGGAAAAATTAGCCCCTCGAAGGCCCGAATAGGGAAACAGACGTAGTTTTTTATGTGCGATTAGCGCAATCACGCATCACTAGGAAAAAACCTCAAATTGGAGAAGCCTCGAGTGCTCGGTTGCATGAGAGCCGGGAAAACCATGGGATAAAGGCTAAGAGCTAACAGCGGGACCCGCTCCAAAACTAGCGGTATTGATCGGGGTCGTCCATGGGCAGCAAGTAGTTTTGAAGGAAAAGGAGTGATTCCAATCAGCACCTGAAGCGTGGCAAGCGGAGGAGAGAGGAAACGCTGCTCATCGCGCACTAACGGTCGAGCTAGTCAATCGCGCGAGACGAGTGAATGGTGTCGGATCTGGGGGCTCCAGATCTAACGACTTAGATCGCGCCCGATGGAGAAGATGGAATTAACAAGGGAATAAGCCACTATTTATAAGAATTTGAAGTCTGAATTGACCGCCACATTGGAAAATGACTCATTCCATAACATAACTGAAGAAACGAACCGACGAGGCAAGCTGGCTCTGTTCGCAAGAGGACATGTGGCCATCCCTGTGAGTCTGATGATGACGCCAAGTGTAGAAATTTTGAATAATATGACACTTATTCAACAGAGATTATCCTGATCATGCACTATTGTGGAATACATGCACAATACATAAGCTCCTCTACATTGATCAACAATTTAGCAGCATAAAAAACAATGAAACATCAATCGCATGCGCACATTAACACGGTATGTAACCCGGGGAAAGCTTACAGCTGAAAACCCCACACTATCTGTATATTAATGATTGAGAACATGTAACAATACATAGTACAATACTCCTCACAAGTATCTAGCACTATCTCTGCCTATTACACACAAACTAGCTCATATCTGATGCCTCAAATCTCCTCCACTGTTTGCCTGCCTCCACTGCACAACCTTGCAAGAGAATGAATGATGAATGGCTGATCCAAACTCCTATTTACCTTGTGAAAATCACTCACACTGGAAATCACGTGAGCACAAGCTATTCTAATGGGCATATGTTGTGCAATCCTCATGGGCATACTCAATACATTGCTTGTGCAAGATCTCATGCACAACTATAGTCACAACTGATAGAAATCTCAACCTCTAACACCTGTCTCCACTGAACTGTACATGCACTGAGTTAACTGATGTATTCTTCAGTTGAATTATGAGTTAATAATTAGTGAATTAATTAATAACTAATTCACACAACTCATCACTTAAGTCTATTGGCCAGTTAGACTAAATACAACTAGTTCAACTCAGTCAAACTGAACACAAATCCATTAACTGCTCATCCAACTCCACAGAACTCACATGCATGAGTTCTAACTGATGTCCTCCATGCAATAGCTCAAATAACTCACAAGAAAAATGCATTTCCTTCTGACAGTTGCATGTGCCACATCTGTAGCTCAAACTGAAGTGCTCCAAGAGGATAACATAAAGTTTACAGTCTAAATATTATTATGAGACAATAATATTTGACTTTTCTATTTCTGACTAGCAGTCTAAAAATAGACTCTGATCACTCCTGCTGTGATCCAAAAATAGAAGTCCATCTATTTTACCCAACACGACCAATCATCCATAAACAACGTCCTGCAACTCATAGACCATGATCCATATGTCTAAAAATAGACTTTGCGCCAAAACTTGCTTGCGGGACCACTTAGTGAAGGTGAATCCTTTCCACTAAGCTCCATCATCTTGTTGCATTCTCAACAAGCATTTCTTGTTGCACACTTTTCAACACTCCCTCTCAACAAGAAAGGCTTCCTCTCAAACCCGATCCTGTAACTCTAGAATGTTCTGGATGCAACACATCTGCCCGGTCCACTTTGCTCCAACAACACTTGGAACAAAAAAACTCCCAATTGACCAATCTGTTGGGCTAGGAACATACTCTGATGCTGAAGCTCTACCTGCTGCTGACAAGTGCTCCCTCTCTGACATCTGCGCTACTGCAACATCTTCATGCATCTCGCACCATTGCACACCTCTCTGTGCCACCTAGCACTGTGCAAAACACTTGTGCCTCTTGCATTGCTGCAGCCTACATGCTATGCGCTGTCCTGGGATTCGCCGCACTGTCTCTTTCTCTGCTGCTCCATCCGCATCTATCTCTACCCAATCAGTCAGTTCCTGCTACTCCACATCGGGGCTCCCGTAGCAAGGTCTCATCCAAGAGGTTGGGCACCTCAAGGATCCTACCCCTCCTCCTTGGGACTATCAATCTATATCGCCCCACCTCCTACCTGGAGATATGGTGACATGTGATCCCTCAGCCAACCTGGCTCGAAGTTTCCCCCTATTGGAGGTCTCTGCATGAGTAGATGTCTCTACTCGATCTCCTCTCAGCTTCCCTTGTTGTGGCTACTCCACAACCTCCTGAAGCTGCTGCACCAATCGTGGCTCCTCCACAATTGTCTGAGACTTCTTCTGGCTCTGCATGTTGAGAGGTAATATACCCTCCCTCTCAACCACCAAGTCTCCATCAGTTGCCTTGCTGCTCAAGGCTTTGCATGCATCTTGAACCTTAAGAGCATACAGGTTCTTGACCCGTGAACCAATCTGCTTCACCTGTCTAGTGATGATGTGTCTAAGGAAAACCTTTCCGTCTTTGAAGACTACATCATAGCCTCTGTCTTCCAGCATCGCGATTGACACCAAGTTTCTCTTCAGTCCTGGTACATACTTGACATCGGTCAAGGTAAGGTGAGCTCCATGCTCCCTCTGAAAAATAACCGTGCCTACACCTGAGACACTATACTTCTCATCATTACCCATCCCTATGAGTATCTGGAGATCTTTCTCCTCCAAAGTACTCAACAAACTTTTGTCACCGTCATGTGGAAAGAAGCTCCACTGTCAAGAAACCAACCACTTTCCATCATGGATGAAACCATGCATGCGAAGAGTGTGAAATCCAACTCAAACTGTGAAGCAAGTGCCTCACCTTCAGATCCTTCCCCGGATCCCTTCTTGGATTTCCTCCGTGGACAATTTGAGGCATAATGGCCCACCTCATGACAATGAAAGCATCACACTTTCGATTTGTCAACCTTCTTCCCATCATTGGAAGAACTGGATTCAGAAAGAGAAACCCTTCTCCTTCATTGCTTTGGTAGCCAAAGCGAAATTTCCTTCATCAGATTCTTGATGAAGATCTGTCCGGGTATTCCACCTCATCTCCTCTTGCACAAGACCGACAAAGTCTCTCCCATCCTGGCAATTTCTCCCGACCATTGACAGAGTCCTTATAGGAATGCCAACTCTTCGGAAGACCAAGTAGAGCCAAGCTCACCAAGTCCTCATCATCGACAGTCACCCCCACACTTCCCAGCTCATCTCGGCATTGGGTGAACATCGTGAGATACTTGGGCATACTGTCGCCTTTCTCACACTTTATGTTTCTGAGTTTATCCTTGAGCACCAACTTCCTCTAGTCGCTCTTTCTTTGGAATAGATCTGTCAATGCTTTCCACATAAAGTATGGAGAAGCCTTTCCATGGAGGCTGGACACAATGTGATCCCTCACGCCCTCCAACAGAATCCTTCGATACTTTGTTGTCTTCTTTTGCCAATCCCCGACTTGAGCAGCATCAGTAGGTTTTGGGACATCAGCATCTATGAACTCCTTCAACCCATTTTCATTTAACATTGCCTCCATCCTATATTTACATGCAATATAATTCGAGTTACCTTCAAGGGCATACTCCAATTTCAATCCATTGAAAGACATTTCAACTTCGACACCAAGAAAACACTGCTGCAAATTCGAATTCCACCAGCTCAAAACTCAACCGCTTCTAATCTAAAATTCGTGATAACAAAGTATTTCTTATACAGAGATCAACTGTATGGGCATTCACTGGATATCTCACCTTCCAAAAGAAGGATGAATCCAGAGGCTACCTAGCCCGATTACAGACTCTGCCTGAAGAAATAAAAAGTAAACACTTTTTGAATAATAGATCTGATGATCAACTTCGCTTTGATATCATGTAGAAATCTCTTCTACAAATCAACCAGCTCTGATACCATGTAGAAATTTTGAATAATTGAACACATATTCAATGGAGATTATCCTGATCATGTACTATTGCGGAAAACATACACAATACATAAGCTCCTCTACGTTGATCATCAATATAGCAGCATCAATAACAATAAAACATCAAGAGCATTCACACATTAACACGGTATGTATCTCGGGGAAAGCATCTCGCTAAAAACCCCAACTATCTGTATATTAATGATTGAGTCATGTAACATTACACAGCATAATACTTCTCACAAGTATCTCCACCTCTGTTACACACAATACAGCTCAGATCTGATCTCCAAATCTCTTCCACTGCTTGCCTTCCTCTTCTGCGTAATCCTGCATGAGAAAACTGATGAATGAATGAAGCAAACTTGTATTTCCCTTGGATATACCATGCAATCCTCATTGGCATACTCAATCCCTCTGATTGTGCAAATCATCATGCACAGCTATAGTCACAACTGATAGCAATCTGATCCTCTAACACCTGCCCCTGCTGAACTGAACATGCACTAACATGCAACTGAGTTAACTGATGTATTCATTAGTTGCATTATGAGTTAATAACTTGTGAATTAATTAATAACTAATTCACCCAACTCATCTCTAGTCTATTTGCCAGTTAGACTAAATACAACCAGTTTAACAAAGCTAAACTGAACACAACTCCATCAACTGCACCTCCAGTCCACTAAACTCAACTCACTTGAGTTCTAACTGAAGTCCTGCATGCAAATATTAGTCATCCCATAGGTAACCACGTATTTCCTTCTGGGATCTGCATGTACCACATCCGTAGCTCATCCTGAAGTGCTCCAAGAGAATAAGACAAAGTTTATAGTCTAAATATTATTATGAGCTAATAATATTTGACTGTTCTATATTTAGACTGAGCAGTCACTCCGCTGTGATCTAAAAATAGAAGTCCATCTATTTTTCCCAACTTGATCAATCATCCATAAACAGCAACCTGCAATCCATAGACATGATCCATATGTCTAAAAATAGACATAGTCTAAAAATAGACTTGCGCCAAAAATAGCCTGCGGGCCCACTTAGTGAAGGCGACTCTTTTCACTAAGCTCCATCATCTTGTTGCATTCTCAACAAGCATTTCTTGTTGCACACTTTTCAACAATAGGCTCAAGCACAAATGGAAGCTAAGGTTTCTCTGGTTAGAGGCCAATATGAGTTTGAACTTAAGAAGATAGATGACAAGATAGGTGAATTACAAGAGAAGATAAAGTAAACTGAGGCAAATTCTTTTTGTCATGTTAAATTTAAGAATGAAGTTCATGATTTAAACCGATAACTTCAACATGAGTAACAATGCCTATGCAATAAGTTAAGCATAATTCAAGCTCAATAAAAATTGGTCAATTATTTTCTTGATGATGTTATTGATATTGAAAGCTGGTAATATGAAACCAAGCACAAACACAATGAGATTTGGCACTATCAAGAATATCCAAAAAGGTTCTATTAAAACCTACCTAGGATTGATGAAATGCAAAACTCTATGGTGCTTCATATTTGGAAAGACAATATATGGTTGGTTAAGAAATTAGTAAGAGGTGTTGAAATACTTTTTAATCCAGTTTTTCAATCTATCATTCAATCACTTAAGGAAGCAAAAATAGTATAAATTGATCGAGAAGAGACTCTCCCAAAGGTAAAAATATTAAAAACAAATTGGAAAAATAACATGGTAGAGTTCAATAGTATGATTGAACAATTATTTTGAGTTGACCTGGGAATTCCATATCGAAACACATGGTTACCTTCAAGTAACCAAGGTCAATATTGAACATGCAACTTAGTTATTCCCATCCTTGTAAGCTCACGTGTTCAACTATCAAGTGAGAATTATACTTCACTCTCCTCTCGGATTGGCACATCTTCTAAAAATCTATCAGTAATGGCAAGCGCCCACTAGCTCCTCATCAATAGTTGTCCCTACGGATTTAATATTTCATTTAAAATTGTTACAAAATGTCTATTTTCTTTGAGTTTGTTTTCACTTTAGTTGAGAGAATATCATACATGTAACTATTCTCTCTTTTTGTTTAAAAAAATATTTAAATCATTCTCTAGCACGAGACTAGGGGTTCTAAAATTTTGCAAGAAAAGCCTTGTTACACTTTTGTACTTTGCTATTTCTTTAATATAAGCTCTAAACCACTTGTGGATTTCATGTTTCAAAGGAGTAAGATAGAATTGGTACTTTTATTAGTCTTGTTTTTCTTCAATTTATAATTGGAATCTTTGCTCATGTATTGTTAGTGAGGGAAAATTTTATGGATGGAAGTTTATCTTAAAGTTTAGAAACCTTGGAAAATCTTACTAGTCCCTAATATGGAAATTGTAAAATGTTTGATGATATTTTTTTAAGAATATTTAGATTTCTAAATTAATTTATATTATTCTATATAAATATTTGGCGATTTTTAAGGAAATATATTTTTATACTATAAAATTTGGGCTAATCATTTTTAGAAAATATGGAAATTGGCGAATATTTTTTTGGAGAAAGTATGGAAAATTAGCCCAACTCTGAATATTAGCCCCTAAAATTTTCCCTAATTGTTACTGATCCATTTGATTGATCGATCAAAATATTGTCACTTTTGATATATTGTTGTATGGCGATTATGAGTATAGGTATAATGAAATTATATGTGAATGTTCTTATGAGTTAATTCAACTAAATATTTAATTGAATTAACTAATTTATCTTTTGATTAATGATATAGTTTGAAGATATATATGTTCATTTATATGTTATCTTTTTTTTAGATATGTATATCAACACCTGGCTTAATTGGGATATGATATAATTTAGTTTATATTTTTAATTTATTGTTCTCATTAAAGTTTTATCAATCCATTTCCATCATTTCCCTCTAGCCTTTACATCTTCTAAGTCTCCATCCATTGGAGAAACTTCCATATGGGTAACTGGATGCAATCTAAAACTAGTCAAAACCACCAACCCAAATAGAAAAGAGTCTAATTTGTGGCTTTGACTGGGTGGTGTCCCAAATGTTAATGAGGAAAATTTCAGTTGTCAATATTTTTGGCACTAGGAGGGACATTCAGCTGCGAATGAAAATAATGTATCATCAAAAATCTAGAAGCCATTCTCAGAGTTCATCTCCACCCTTAATTTCTCCCCCTAATTCCAAATCTCCCTCACAATCTACTCTCCCATGATCCGAACTTGCAAACTTGTCTCACAATATTCCTAGTACTATTTGAATATCTTCTAGTGAGCCTTTAGTTAATACAACCTTACCTCAAGGTCCACCTGTATCACATGAAATTCAAAGCATTATTTAGAAGATTGAAGGACTATCAATTTCAAGAGATCAGCCTCAAACAACTGAAGCCTCTGAAGGAATTATTACATCATCACTGAATATTTTTGGCATCATGTCAAAGTAATAAATTAGGAGTAAAACCCTTTCAGTTTCCACTAGACATACATTGTCAGAAGAAACCTATGTCAAGTTCTAATTTAGCAACTAGTGAAACTATTACTCCTACTTCCCCTCCTCCTACACTTACTATCACTCCTACCATTTCTCAGTCATCTCAAAATATTCCTCCCTCAACTTCATCTGCATATCCTTCTTCAACTCAATCTATAATATATTCCATCATTACCACTACAGTAGGTCCTTAATCACCCACTACAACCACCTTTGCTACTGTAATTGCTATAATTCATATTATTACCAAAATGGAACAAAGACCTTGGGAAACCCTTAGAGCTATGAATATTGGAGGTCAACAACATCCTCTTCCTAAACACCCTGACCAATGGCTACCAAAATTTAATCCTGATAATGGTATACCTCGTGAAAAACATATCAGTATTTTCATGTTGGATCTCAATATTAAAGATGTTTTAGAAGGATATGTAATTTTTGGACTTTTTCCTCATACTTCTAATACTAAATTGGGATATTTTTGAAGACGTATTTTTAAAGAAATTTGGTGATGACAAGGATCCAACTTCATTAATAATTGCATTATCCAATATAAAGATGGGTCCTCATGAATGAGTCAAAGATTTTAACTCATGATTTGATAAAGTTTTGAATAAGATACTAGGTACGTCCAAGTCTATACATGATGTTCAATTTGATTGGTATATTGGAGCCCTTCCATCTTAAATGGCTATATTCATAGAAAAATCTAGAAATATTACCCTAACTAACAGTATGAAAGTAGTAATAGATGTTTAAAAACAAATGCTCGCTCTTGCCAAGAAATCTCTTGCTGAAAGAAAAAAGAAAAAAAACACAAAACAAAACAAAAAACAAAAAACAAAAAACAAAAAACAACAACAAAAACAAAAAAACAAAAAACAAAAACAAAACAAAACAAAACAAAAACAAAAACAAAAAAACAAAACAAAAACAAAAACAAAAAACAAAAACAAAAAACAAAAAAAAAAAACAAAAACAAACAAAAACAAAAACAAAAAAACAAAAACAAACAAAAACAAAAACAAAACAAACAAAAACAAAAACAAAAAACAAAAAAAAAAAAACAAACAAAAAAAAAAAAAAAATAAATAAAAAACTTTTCCTCAACTAACTAAAAAGGTCACATTTAAGGATGAGAAGAAGAGGAAGAGCAACAAAGATTACTTTGATATGGAAGGCCTTAAAAAGGTTATCAAAAGTCTATCGAATGAGGTTATTTACCTAAATAAGCAAGTCATGGAAGAATCATCTTCAATAAGACCTTTCAAATAATTTAGAAGGTCTCAACAAACTCCCCCTTCTAGAAAAAATTCAGCGATTGATGAAGAGGAAGATGAGGAGGAAGGTCCAAAACAAATTGAAGATGAAGAATACGAGGAAGAAGAAATAATTGATGCTAATGGAACATGGGATTCCATTGGAACCTTATCAAATGATGAGGAGGAATCTCTCCCTGTAACTACAAGAAGGAAAAGATCTGCATGTACATCTACTGCTAATCAAAGTCCTACTAAAAATACTTATACATCTAATAAAAAATTTCTTGCAAGTTACCCTTCCACTCCAACAAAGAAAAAACCTACTCCTAATCCTAGCTCACCATCTCCTGCCACTAAAAGTGTCTCTCTAGATAAGTCTGCTCCCAACGGTCTTGTAATTTCTGATAGTATAGAATATAATATCATAGAGGATATGAAGACGAAAAATGCTAAAATTTCACTTTTTGAAGTCAATAAACTTAAACAACAACAAAATAATTTATTGAATGTTTTGAACACTACTTCAAAGTCTCCCCTACCCAATACTATTGTGACCACTAAAACTAAATTTAAGCCAAAGCACCCTTCTTCCTTTGATCAAATGAAACAAGTAGATGCAATTTTAATAGCCAATAGATCTAATTTAGACACCCCACCTTTTCCTCCTGAAATTTGAAATCTTTAATAAGAATGTACATAATTGCTTGGTTGACTATGGTGCCTCTTCCAACATCATGCCTTATTTTGTATGCTTAAAATTAAATGTTAGGCCCTAGGAATCATACATTCAAATTGTACAACTTGGTAGAACTAACATCAGAGAGTTGGGTGAAATAAATAATGTATTAATTAGATTAGCTTCCCAAACTAAAGTATTTTAGATAATTGATATTATAGAAGTTGATATCCCTGAATCCCGTGATCGTCTCTTAAGTAGATACTGTCAAGAAAATCTTAAAGGTTACTTTGAAACTAACTGGTACCATCTTTGGATACCATATAATGATAAGGTAAATCAAATAAGAGTTGAATGGGAAAAATATAGGAAACACACTATCACTAAAATGGAAGAGGAAAACGAACCAATTTCCTTTACCAACAATACCTTCAGAAATTATTGCGTAGAATCATATTTTGGAAATTTCAATGCATAATTATCTCCTTTTTCATCAGATTCTATATCATCAGAAATCATAATTTTTTCACAGATTGACACATCTCGTTGTGTAAATATTGTAGATTTCGATGTAAATAAACCTGTAAATTATATTTTTTGGAATATGTATTTTGATGGCTCGAAGTCTAATGATGGCATAGGTGCAAGGTGCATTTTCATCAACCCTAATGGAGAGAAAACTATGCTCACCTGCAGACTTGAGTTCGAATGCACAAATACCATTGTTGAGTATGAAGCAATTATGTAGGGACTAAGAAATGTAATAAGCTTAGATGTCAAATATTAAAAGCTTTCGCTGACTCAAAAATTATTATCAAACAAGTAAGAAACACTATTTATTATGTTTCTATCCACTTAAAACATTATCAGATCTTATACAAGAATTTACTTCTCATTTTCTTGCATTTAATATTAGTCCTATCCCAAGATTGCAAAATGCAGGTGCATATATCTTACAAGGCATTGCTTCCAAACTTATCCCACCTGAATACGTCAACCCAAATCATTTTTCAAATGAGATGATATTCAGACCCTCCATACCTAATAATGTCTCTAGCTTAAGGGTTTTTAATGATGATAAAGACATCATAAATTTCCTTACTTTCAAGGGAACATATGATGACTAGATCATCATTGAAGACTCTCATGATAAATAATTGAACAAAACATCAATTGAAAGAAAAAATGAGAACTCCATTCCCAAATTCATAGTCAAGTTAGACTATTTTTATGATAAAGTTAGACTATGTTTTCTCCAAATTATAATAAATAATTTATCTTATATACATTTTCTTCTTATTAGTCTTATGAAGCTATTCTAACTCAAAAGAATGATCGAGATGAAAAAGTACCTATAGTATTCAATACTTTGGAATTACGAGAAGAATTAAAATATTCAGATGTTGAAAAATAGGCATATGCATTTTTCGAATCAATTAAACATTTCAAACCCTTTTTTATTAAATCACACGCCAAAGTAATTGTACCCTATTCTCCTGTTAGAAATCTATTATTTCATAAATAGTTTGGTTAAAAAAGAGCTCATCGGGATGTTGCACTACAAGAGTATGATTTAGAAATTAAGCTTGAAAAGTTTGTTCGAGGTCAAGGATTGTGTAATTTGGTCATACAAACTATTGATTCACAATCAGAAAATAACTTAAAGTAAGATGAGCCAAAGGATCTCCAACATGTATGTATTATCCTTAATGCTTCCAATTCACAATGTGTTGACCTGATTTATATTTTGACTCATGGAACTACACCTTTACATTTAGAATCTAAGAAAAAGTGTGCTTTAAGATTAAAAACAAACTAGTACCAACTTATCAATCGAATTATTTTTAGAAAAAAATTACGATTCCATGCTACTTAGGTGTTTGGAAAATAAATAGAATGACAAAGTGTTTTTGGATTTACATGATGGACTAGTTGGTGGTCACTTTGGAGGTGATACTACTTCTCATAAATCCTTCATGCATGATATTATTGGCCTATTATTTTCAAAGATGCACATGTATATGTTCGAAGATGAAAATTTTACTAGACTTCTACTCGAAGACAAAAGAAAAAAACATTTCCTTTACAACCTATTATCATTGACCAACCCTTCAAGCAAAGGGGTCTCGACGTCATTGGTAAGATCATTCCTCATTCTTCTAAACATCATAAGTTTATTCTCATCACAAAAAACTACTTTACAAAATGGGTGGAGGTCATTCCTCTTAAAAATGTTACTGTTGAACAAGTGATACATTTTATTGATCAACATATAATCACTAGGTTTGGTCTTCCAAGAACATTTATTTGTGACAATACCACTTATTTTTCTTCCAATGCACTAACTGATTTTTCTGTCCAAAAGGGGTTCAAATTAAAATATTCATATAACTATTATCCACAGGGTAATGAATTAGTTGAATCAAGTAATAAAAACCTTTTGAGAATCATTAATAAAACCATTGATGACAATCATAAAAGTTGGAACAAATCTCTTGCATACACTCTATGGGATGACATCACTTTCACATATTTAATAGGCACTTCCCCTTACTTTCTAGTATACGTGAAGGAAGTCATTTTACCTCAAAATATTGCTTTGCCTTCATTAGCCTTGGTCCAGTCCATTCAAGAACAACCCTATTCTAGATTTTAAAAACGTTTAGCAAAAATATTTAAGCTACATGAAACAAGGGAAAAATCCAAATAAACCTATAAAAATCACCAAAGGGTCATCAAACAATGGTTTGAAAACATTTCAATAGGTGACAAAATTTTTAGTGTTGGTGACTTAGTTTTGAAATGGGATAAGGCACATGAAGATAAAGGTAAACATTGTAAATTCCAGAAACTTTGGATTGGTCCCTTTCAAATCTCTACGAAAATTGGTCCATCCACATTTATTTTGTGAACCCTTGAAGGGGTTGAAGAAAATCTTTTGGTGAATGGACAGATTTTGAAAAATTATTTTTCTTGATATTTTAGTTTTTTTGTAAAATGTAAATAATCATTTGTAAATCCAGTTTTCTGGTTGTTTATTTGTTGATAACAATTTGCAACATGTTGAATTTTTTATTTCCTATTTATATATTTTTGATAATAGAGAATTATCTTTTAAAATTTTGCAGACAAATCCGAGGCTTATACTACATCTAATATCATGACTAGGTTTTATTGTTAATTCATCTTAGGTAAGAGTTAAACACAAACATGGAGAAGACTAGAGATAAGATAGAACATTCCTTGCATTTATTACAAGTTGTCTCTTGGACTCCAGTGATTGTTCACATTCCACACCAACCCTTAGTTGATTAGGTGTCCAACATTCCCCCCTTTAATCCGAAAGGGTATATACGATTCCAAGGAGATATCTCTAGTATAAAAATATAACAATGCATGACAACAATAGGCTGAATTTTATCTCTGAGATGATGGCATAAAGTGGGATAAGTCAAGGGCTCAGCTAGTGGTGCTTTAAGGATGACCACCAAAACTGGAATGCTTAGTGAAGTTCCTAGAACTCTTCCAAATCTGGCAAGAAGCTAAAGTCTTCTACTAGAGGAAGTGCTCCTTGATGTTTTGAAGAGGGAGACCTTCAACCTGGAAAAAGGGAGGTCTACAACCTACGGTGATTTAAGGAAGTCTTCCAACAAAAGGAACGCTTAATGCGACTCCCAGAACTCTTCCAAATATGGCAAGAAGCTAAAGTCTTCTGCTAGAGGAAGTGCTACTTAATGTTTTGGAGAGGGAGACCTTCAACTTGGAAAAGGGAGGTTTGCAACCTATGGTCGGTTAAGGAAGGCCACCAACCAAAAGCATGTTCATGGGCTTTTGTTTCTCTAGCTACAACTCTAAATCTGGGTATGGCTCTTTTTGGTTGTAGGCTTAGGCAATAGGTTCAAGTTGTGGCTCAAGCTCGGTTGAAGTGGCTTTGAAGCTTGTATGTGACAATCGATTCCCCCCTTGTGAGATACAAGGTGAGAAGATGAATAAAATTTAGCTACAAAACTTTTTAATACTCTAGAAGAAATTCTGACATATGACTGAAATATCTTCTTGGTCGTTGAAGCCCAGTGCCAAGAAGCGATCCATCCAACGTGAATCTTTGTTATTCTAGGAGGATTTTTTTTAAGCATTTGTTTAAAGACTGACTATGCTAACCCCAATGCTTGCACGAGTGCCGATCAAAACAATGATCTTTCACATAGACAACTCAGTAACAATGTTTGCATTTGACAACTTTTGGCTGTGAATGTGGAGGAGCAAAATCTGGAGCAGGTGAAGGTGAGTTGTCATGAAGAAATATAGCACTCTAAAATTTGATGGGATTTGAGTAATATGGAATATAAAAGGACGCCTCCTTATCATATCCAAGACCTATTTTGTGGTTGTTGTGGACAAGCTATTCCCAAGGTCTGATAATGGGATTGAGAAGTGCAGGTTGAATTTCTGCGTCTACATTCAAATTTTCTCTTGTATTGATCTCAGTGATCTAAACAATTTATCGGTGTTGATTACAATCAAATTTGGACTAAATAATGGGATTATTATTAACAAAAAAAAGTTCAAAATGTTGCCTCTTTTTTTTATAACTCATCTTGTTCAAGCTGAGATTCAAGCTGCAAAAAGTCAATCTTGGCATGTGCATTTTGCAGACAAACTTTAATGTCGAAAATAGTGTCTTTATTGATTTGGATTTTATTATGAACAATAGAGAGCATTAGAGTGTTTAATAACTCTAATAAATCATCAAGTCTGGCCATCTTTCATTTCAAGAATCAAACTCCGTAAATAAAGGATCAATAAACAGATTCACACTTATCATTCAATTTTGGTTGCACTAGTCAATAGTGGTTCTTTGGAAAACACTTTGTAGTCTATCCTTTTCCAAAAGTATAAATTCCCCTTTACATGATTAATGTTCAATATGAATGCTAAATCACAAGATGAATAGCTAGTTGAATTCCATGATATGCATTGTTTCTAAACAATTTCTTATCATCCAACTTCTTATATGTCATTGCAAAATATGCAATCTATAACACTATAATAAAAATGCAAGTAATAAATAAAATATAAGATATCATGGAAAGTGTATCTAAATATGTCAGATACTAAAAAATCTCGCTAGTAGCAAGTAAATGCATACATGATACTAAGGTAATTTCGTCGGGGTACTGAACAGCCCTGCTAATAGCGAAGTGATGTCAGGTACCGAAAGTTAAAATTAAAAAGCATGCATAAATTGGTACTAAGTTATGCTTAGTAATCAAATCAAAAGCCTATTTTTTTATTTAAATAAATAAATTGAAATATCCCTTCCCTTCTAGATCAAGGTAAGATGGAAAGGTATGAGTACAAGTTCTCCTTTATTATTATTTAAATGGCTATAAAATTTTCGTCATCGATTTTTATGAATTCATAAGTTTCTTCCTTATGGAATCTTATATTTCCTCTCTTCATTAATTTAAACAGATATAACTGGTTCACCCAATATGTCATCAATTGTTGTAGGAAAAAAAAACTGCCCATTTTATATTTACCATAATGAAAGCTAGGATCCCTTTTAAATTTGTAGGATTATACTTGTCTTTAATATTTCTTTAAAAAACTCAAAAAGTATTAAATCTTATATTGTTATAAATATATAGCTCTAATACTTGAGTACATGCATTTTTAATTAAATGGGGCCAATGGCCAAAACCACCATAGTCAAGCACTTTTAAAAAGACCAAAGTTTAATGCTTTTGTGTGTTAATAAAACTTTTATTAAACTCTAGCATGTCTTGTTCTTACCGTAGACATGTCACCTGGAGGTTCTTCCCATAATATTTTGCAAACACTTCTTTCTAATCCTCACAAGGATCACCTTTTTGGGTTGATGCAAGCATCCACGAAGATATGATCTAGTGGCCCCCCTCATTCATGTGAGATAGTTTTTCTCTATTATTCTCTCTTCATCCCACCAAAACAACACATCATCCCAACTCATCCTTCCCCGGGGATTTCATGCACTCTTCCATTCAAAAGAGTCAGGGATAAACTCACAGGAAAACTCAACATGGCACCTCTGCTTGTAGGCCCCTCCCTTGCTTCCACTCTAGTTATCTCATTGGGCCTATAACTCCTTCCTTCCATGTAATCTCAGAGCTTGCTTTCCCAAAAAAAATTAATGCATGCTCATCTTATTTATTCTAGGATCCCATCCTCGGGATGACTCAGGCAACTTGTTAACACGAAACAATTGTACACACATTTATACAATCCAGATGATTCTCAAAGTCATCTGACATAACGTACAAGTGAAAACTTTCCATCTAAGAACATCATGAAGTAAAAAAATCAAAATGTTTCCAAAGGTTTTCATTACAAAATTTACCTGCCCGACCCATCCTAAGGCTGAAATTTGTGACCGTGTGGCTTTTCTTTCAATATCCACACGGTCAAATGAAAGTCCAACTAAATAGTCTATAACCACTTCACACACTTGGAAGATGGGATTCCCTGACATGTACCAGTCAAGGATAGCTGATTTCGAGTTGACCTGGAGATATGCAACCCCCAAGGGATCCTCTTGTCCTACTCATAAGTCATTTTCTCATTAATGGACCAAGAGAGGGAAGAGGAATTCAAAATTCTATATAAACATGTCATTGGAAGACCAAAGACAAGGCAATATTATGCTGGAAAATTTCTCCCAAGCAATCCTACATTCCATTTTTAAGGAAGAAGCTTAACATTGTTATGCTACCAAAATTTCTCCCTAGTAATCAAGCATTTCATTGAGAAGAGGATTCCAACACTGAGAAAATCTTCATACTTCTTTGAGAGAGAGAGGAGAGAAGCTTCCAAAGAGATTGAGGAAAGGAACCTCCTTGTTGAGGATTTTTGAGCATCATTTCCCAATCAATTCTTTCCAAGTGTTTAGCATTCATCAATTGTATCTCTTCGACATTCAACAATCAATAAAGGGAGCCCGTTTCCATTACTTTGTTGACTTGTTTTCTTCAAGAAGGATTGGAGTCTAGTGGCTACACAAATGAACAATAATTGGATGATACAAATGACTAAAACTCCTTTCTATATATAGGAGTCTAAGGTGTCACAATATAATCAAATTCGACATAAGAATAATAATATAAGGGCACAAAAATAAAAATAGTGGGCTTCTATTGGGAACACTAATAACAATATGGTGACAATAGGGGAATAATAATAACAATAAGGGATACAATGACAATAGTAATGGGAGAATCACTAGTATTATAGGGACCTAACATGCCCCTCTCCTTCAAAAAAGTTTTGTCCTATCCACTTGAGTAGTTTTGGAAGCTTTTGTATAAAATTATCATCCTCCCATGTGGAATCTTCAGCTGGTAAGTTCTTCCACTTGATGAGATACTCTGAAATTGATCGATTTCGTAGCAGTTGAGTTCTTGTTTCTGTGACTGCTTCAAGTTACAATATGATTTTTCCTTCCTCATCAAGTTCTGTGAATATTGTTTAAACTGGGAGCTGTCACCTATAATCTTCTTTAAACATGAGACATGGAAAACTGGGTGCACTCGTAAAGTTGAAGGAAGCTCCAATTTGTATGCCATAGTACCAATCTTTTGCAACACCTTGTATGGACCATAATACTTTGGTGATAATTTATTATCCTTCCTAGCTTGCTTGAGGGACTATTATGAAACCAGCTCAAGAAAAGATAGAAAAGACAGATCAACACCTTAGAATTCAACCTCTTCGAGGGGGCAACCTCCTTTACATTACAATAAATGAACAATTCTTGGATGATTCAAATGACAAAACCTCCTTTCTATATATAGGAGTCTAAGGAGTCACAATATAACCCACCGACCTAACAATAATAATATAAAGCCACAAAAATAACATTAGAGGGATTCTATGGGGCACAGTAATAACAATATGGGGACAACAAGGGTACAACGATATTAATAAGGGATACAACT